>PDGT01000010.1:6584982-6639053 GCA_003671415.1 Megathymus violae
TAATAATATAGTATAGACGTAGTTTAACAGTCACATTAGAGCGTCGCTGCTGCATTTACTTTTGTGTCTATATTGTAAGAAAAGGATTTTTTTTACATTTCAATTGTTAAATCTAACAATTATCACATAATTATTATCTTAAATGTGTTTTTGGTACCAGGCACGGCGGCCTCAAGTGTTGTTCATATGCGACTCGGACGGTGCGTACGTCATGCAAGAAGTTTGCACCGAGGGCATGCGATGCAACCGATGGGAGGGCGAAAAGGTTTGATGTTTCATGTTCATAAATCGTTCTTCAAATTTCTAAATTTCAAATTTCTTTCTTTGAAATTTCTAAAAATCGGTCTTATAATTTCATGATTGGTTGCATTCAACTGATGTTATAAATGTTAATTTTATTAGGGAATGGCAAGAAGTTTCCTTAAGTGATCGTTCCTAAGGGAATTTAATATAATTACGTAAAAAAAATGGTTATTTGTGTTTTCTATTTATGTCATTTTAGTCCATCAATTCTTATTTTAACATTTAAAATGCGCTGGTATAGCGTAACATTAATATTAAATATGATGTGGTTGTAACAGACTGGTGTATTGGCTGTGACATCTTGCGAGTACGGATGCGCGGAACAGAAGCTGGAGTGGGCGTTGAAGCCCTTCATCACCACATCCACCTCCACCACAATCAGTCCTATGTACAACAGTGTCGCCAACGCTACGGTGAGTTGCCTCCGTTACACTTATGTACATGTACATCCATTGGGAAATAGTTTAATATAATTGGTTGTTGTGAAAACAACTTAATCAGTATAAGCTTGGCTTCGCTTACTTTATTGGACCTGAGCCTCGGTAATCTCTATAATTTATACTTCATGTTAAGAACGTTCGTTATAACTTTTCAGTCATTGAAGGAAAAAGAAAATTATTAAATTAATTATTGTTCAATTAAATTATTCTTTGTAATATCTATTTCATTTGTCACAAATTTAGTATTAATTTATATAGTTCCTCTTGTACTTTTTATAGGCCCGTGGAAAACTTATAAATTCGTTACGTTATCATTGTTTCCATCTATTAATGAATTACTTAACTGATGAGAACAATGAATTTAAATGTGTTTTAAATCTATAGATTTTTTGATACAAAAGTTAAAGAAACATACTTAACCCATTACTTCGATCTTAATAAAATCGTTTGTTTTAAAAAGCAGGCTACGCTACACGTTCCTTGGCTCTACAGGGGCCATTTTGGATGTTTTATTGAACATTTGTGGCCAAATTCTGATTGATCAAAGAATTTTAAAGAAGTAGAAAGTAGAAATTTTAGAGAAGTACAAATTTTAAAGGCTTTTAACATGACAATTCAATATGTTAACAAGTTCATTGTAATATTTGTTTGCACCAGACGATGTCACCTCTAGTCACCGAGGAGTCGGAGGACGAGACCGACTTCGAGTTCTACCCTCCGCACCTGTGCTACAACGGACAGTGTCTAGTCTACATGCAGCACGCGTCGCGGTTGCGCGTGCCCATGTCGCTCATCGCGCCGGACCCGCTCGAAGACAACTCCACCTTAGAAGACAATTGGTGTACTTATCGAACTGGTATGTAAACGTTATTCTGGCTTGATAACTAAAGTAATATCTATCGTTTAAAGTGTAGTGTTTTAATTTTGTGTATTTTTAACTGTTTTAACCTATAAAAAGTTATACATATTCAGTTAATTAACTAGTTTAGTCATTAACCGAATAGTATCCTTTTTATCGACAGCAAAAATAAGATTGTTTCGTTGTTAATTACATACTGTAAAAAATCTAGCTCACTTTTGAAGTGGCCAGAATACAAATAGCCCATAATAGAAAATTTGAACGGTCGCTGTCAAACTTTGTGAGGGAGTAATAATATGAATTACTTTATTTAATGAGGCCATTAAATTAATCTTCTTTAGTCAAAAAAATAAGCTAGCATTTAATAATGTAAGTAGGAAGTTAATAATTTATTAAATTGTCCAGTTTTTGTCAGGGGTCCTCATAATTTATATACCATATACACCATAATATCCTGCCCTATAACACGTCACTTAAAAGTTTGGAACCTTGTATTAAAAGCGAAAACTGAGCCCTATAAAAATTTTTTGAGGTCAAATTAAAGACATAACTCATGCCTGTATAAATTACACCTGGTTCTTATTTTACGACTGCTTACTACACTTTTCAGCGTGTACATAGTAATATTTAATAAATACAAATTTTAATTTAATTAATAAATACATAAAACTGATAAGTTATATTTTTTGATAAATAAAGGATATTTATGTATTATTCTAAGACTAGAACTTAGCAAAGGTTGCATGTTTTAGTTTTTATTACCTAAATGTTTTTTTTGCTGTAGGTAAATTCTAAGTTTGGCCTATTTATGGTAACATAAATAACCGATTATATGAAATTGCCACTTGGCATTAAGTTCGCCCATCGTAATTCAATTTCGAATTTTTATATAAAGGGTTAAAAACAAGTTTAAGATTGGAATTGTCGAGCATCTGGTTATCTATTTCATCCGATTTGTAGGAAAGAATGGATATTATACTGATAACCTCGCAGCTTAGTTTGCAGTTACCCTGCCTACGGACTTGCGGTCACTTAAGTGACAGATTAATGTTTGTTTTCGGGTTGTGGGTGATATTCGTGTACGTCCATGCCACCCGCAACTTAAGGAATCCTAGCACAGCGGCTCTAGTCCTTGATCAGGATAGAGCGAGAAGATTGTCTTTCAACGCCCTTTAATATACACTCCATGTTAATTGTATTTCGGTTGTATGTTAAATAAATAAATAATATGTAATTATAAAAACTTTTTATTGCAAACATCAACTTCTGCTTCCTAATATTAAGAAAGTTCCTACCGGCATATAATAGGCGCCACCAAAATCTTAATTTCCGCTGGAAATGGTTGGCTGTTCGGTGCCCCGTGCCACCCGACGCCTAAGTGACTGCTTCTTTCGGTCTAACCCAGGGTTGGCGCTGATTATTAACATTAACAGAAGGTTTGTTGTTCGCAACAGGTGGCGCGTTGCGATGCCCAGTTCCACCAGAGATGGTGAGCCACATTCAGAGCTACGAGACGTGCGTCCCGGGCGTGCGGTGCCAGGTTCTCGATCCCTACGACGAGCCTGGCGGCGTGCTCGTCGATGCCGAGTGCCGGCTGACCGTAGGGGACCCGGGATATACTTTCTGGACTTACTTCGTCATTAGGTACATGTGCAATTCCTCTGCCGTCCCTTTGTACGTCGTCTACGTGCCAGAATACCCACTAAAACCCAGCGGGGCCCTCATCGTCTTGATGGGGCGCCACGGGATCGCTGGCGCATTCAACCGTGACGCCCCGACGGTTGGCCCGCCTATGCGGGCCGCCTTCGCCTAGAGCGCTCTCGGGCACCAAGAGCGTTCTACTGCCCTATTTCAGACCCTTCCGGGCCCGAAACACACCACCGCGTTTCTGTTCGGAGTGCCCTCTGCTTAACAGAGGGACACCCGGAGAAACATACTCCCTGGGTTGCTCTTAGTCTGATCCTTCACCCTTCGACTTCCGGTATGAGTTGAGACTCTGCCGTATAGTCTCGGGGATCATTAGGATACGCAAGCCCCCCACCACGACAAGGTGACAGCCCCCGGGGGGGTCCTCTGCCGTCCCTAGTCCAACACATGTCAGTTGCGAGACAGTTAATGCCCTGAGGTGTATTAGTGAATAGGAATCCCACATTATGGCTTAAACTTGGCTTGCTAATTTTGTCATGAAACAACTTGCTTAGAGCAGGTCTGTTTCAGTTCTGAGGTTAGGGCAAAGGGCATTTACGAATTATGGAGCGGCAGTACCACTCGACACACTAATTACTCGAAATATTCGTATTCAATATATTCATCGCTTGCTACATATATTCACTAAGTTTCTAATTTAAGAATTGCTAGACAAGCAATATATTTTTATAAAAATAATATAGTCGATAAGATGTTACGAAAACAATAATAACGTAATAAAAGGACCAAATATTTATTTATTTGTTGTTTTTAAGAGAAATACAAGAATATTCTTGTTCTTATATGTTGTAAATGATTCCATTGTTAGTAAAGTTTGTAGTGTGATTTCGATTTTTGCAGGAAACCACTGGACAACACGGCATTTCTATAAGTTTTCACAACGACGGTTTGACTCTGAGTAACTATAAATAACGTTCCCTAACCCTTCAAGAAAAAATAGAATACTTAAGTATATCACTTGCGTTTATCTTTGACTGTCCGCCGGCCGTACACGAGTTTTCCCGAATCGTCCCTCGACCTCGTCTAAGGCCACGTCTGTTTGCAGGATGCTAGCCGACGTATGGCCGACGGCGGCGTTGGCGTTGCTCGGCGCCGCATGCGTCATAGCGACCAGGGAGACGTCGCTCGGCCGGGGCGACGTGGGCCGCCAGCTAGCCGTGGGTACGCTGGGCCTGGCCGTGTTCCCACCCTTGGGCGGGTTGGCCGCCGCCAGCATGCCCGAAAACCCCTACCTCGTGCCATTCGTCCTGCACGCGATCTTTATGATCGTCGGTGCTCTCATACTGCTCGTCGACAAGTACGTATTACCTTTTCAATTAGTCATTATTATTATTTGAAATTGTCGTTTTTCTCCGTGGCTTATAATTCTTATACGAGTACTAAGAGTTAGTTGTGTTGTGATTCATGAGTGAATTATATACGATAATGAAATTTGTTGAACGTCCATTTTAAATACAGATTACATATGAATTATAATTACCATATACATACATATATGTTTTGTATAAAATGATTTAAGACAAAGCATTTGTAGTATTGCGTTCACATGCAGAAATAATTGTACAATTTGTATTTAGATATTGTGTTGTATTTGTGTCTTAACCATATCAAGCCCAGAATTATCATAATATACATACTGCTCTCATAATAATGAGTACTCATTACATGAGTAGGTATCTGTTTATACTCAAACATACCACGACACCTACGAGTAATTATATCTGTATTGAAAGGTATTAAAGATTTTAATTTCATGTGAATTCACAATTGTTAGAATATACACATATATATATAGCTGATAATAGGCAGACGTCCACCTGACGGTAAGCGGTAATTGCAATCGATGACATTATTAACACTAGAGGCATGATTGATGCCTTGTCAGCCAAGAAAGAAGAACAAACGAAGAAAGTACTGGCTCTTAAACCCTCAGTCGGAACACGACTAGTGGTTTGGCGGTTGATTCAAGCAGGAGGGTGGTGGTTAAAAATTTGTAAGGGGTACAGCACGCACTTCTTGTGGTGTAGGCAGTGCACGCTACGTAGATGCATTTTGATTCAGTGCACTTAATGAGCCAAGCATAGCCAGTCACACATGCACGCTTTATCCATCGTTCTCTCATCTATTATTTACATTAGTTTATATACGCGAGTTGCCCATTGGAACTTTTAAGCGTCGCATTAAAACACAACTTATAGGCAAGGGATATTATAGTATAGATGAGTACATGAATGACAAGGATGCCTGGACAAAATTAGTGTCGAAACCAGTTCCGCACAGGTTTAAACTTTAAACTTTTGTAATTACCATATGTTGTTTAAAAGATGTGCTGAGGAGTTCCTTTCGCCGTTTCTTCTCCTCATTGTTAAAGCACCTTTTCGAAACGGTGGTAGAAGCAAAAAATGACGTTCATAAGTGTATTTACTAAATACCTACATGATTAAATGATTTTGAATTTGAATTTGAATAAACTATTAAATTATCAACTCTTCAGTACGGATTATCATTTCCACGTCAAACTATATTAACTTAACAATCGTAGAGGGCCCTACCAGCTCCTACAATATGCATCGTATCACAAGGCAACATTCCACGTGACTATGTCCAGAAACATGCCTCTGTCGACGCCGGAGTGGTGGTGGCACACGGCGACGGGCGCGCTAGCGCTGCCGATGAACGCGGTGCGGCGCTACGGAGCCGAGACCGCAGCGCTGTGCGCCGTGCTGGCACTGCTCGGCGCGCTGTGGGGCGCCATCGACTCCTACATGCCTTGGTAAGCAAGCAATCACAAATTACGTAAAAGCATAGTTTGTTGTTAAATGATGATTTGTTATAGATTAATATACATATGTCAAGGATACCTGGAAGTAATACTGCCGCAAGCGATTTCGCGCAGGTTAAAATTCACTCTATAATGAAATTGTAATATGGTGATTTAAAAAACGTTCCGAAGAGTTTGTTTGCTCGTTTTTTCTCCTGAATGTTATTATAGTCCTTTTATTAAAAGCTCTTTTCACAGTATACGAAAATGATAATAAATTTTAAACAGCAGAGTAGAAATTTGACTTTACATCGATTATGGCAAGCGACCTTGAGATTCCGTCGTGAAACATGGTAACCAACGGACGTGGGTAACGATCAACGCGGCACATGAGACAATGAACTTACTCCCTTGAACGCTCGTCCACAAGGGGTATCGGCCTCCGCGATAGCGATAAGGATGATAGATTTGCCCGTTTGGAAACCCTCCCGCCATGAAAGACTTTAGTTCTTCTTAGTTCGTGCCCGGGCCATTAGGTTAAGTAAGTAAGCAAATAACTAAGTGATTCACAGTCCCCACTCAAAATCGTACAGAGGGTCGATGCGATTTGAAGATCCCGTTGTTACGATAAGACTGTATGAGCAACGGTATGAGACTTTACTTTGCTTAGTCTAATTAATACACGCGCAAGTCAGGTGTCGACTTACGCGACTTTGTCTATACATGACTGAATATGCTACAAATCAGTACTTATTAAAAAACTAAAGACCGGGGCTATTACCGTCTCGTCTAACGATTTCAGTGTCTGTTTAGGCGATCCAGAAATATAAAACTTTAGAAACCTACATACTACATGTAGGCAAAAAATTAATTATTATATTGAAGGTAGTTTACAAACATATATTACCTATTGATATATAATTTTCAGGTGTACGATATACAGTACAAATTACAATAAATTCAGAGAAATTGTTAGGTAATACTAATATTCTATCTACTTATATTCTATCAGTCGATTGTGGAATTAATAGAAATCAATAAAGGTAGAAATAACATATGTATAAACATTATATTATTATAAGCACCCGCATTGACTCGGTCAATGTCCTATGCGATGCAGCATGAGGATAATAAATACAACTTGGTGTATGTATGTAATAGTAAGAGATGATACACAATTAGTATGGAATAAATACTCACCATTTACTATACTCACCGAATTAGATTATTACTGATACTCGTAACTAACTTACTTTAAAATTTCCCAAATTTACATATGAATTGTCTGAAGGAATTCCGTATCATAGTTTCTGTCAAAAAAAATATTCTCTCAACCTTAAAGACACCTGTGGACTTATATGAAATAGTATTAGAATATTATATGTAATACTAGCGGCCCCGACCGAGTTCTTTCGGGTTGGACTATTAACTACATATGTATACATGATTATTAAAAAAAAAATATTTTTTACCTTGATTGCAACATCAATAGGTTAACTGACATTTTATACATTTGCGCATTCACGTGTTTTTACTACATATAATTTTCATTAGGATCAGTCGAGCCGTTTTTGAGTTAACTCGAGATATACACGAAAATATCAACAGATTTATATAGTAGTATAGATTAAAGACAAAATATGACTGACGGCAGCATCATTTCTTCGTTTTACTTCATATTTTTTTAATGTTTTGTTAATGGATTTAGGAAAATAACATAATATGAATTTATGAATAAGCTAATGTATATCTAATAATAAAATAAACTCTCTTCTGTATTAATTTACATGCCAACAGAAAGGACACAAGAAAACGAATATTGCAGAGAGTCATTAATAACATAGGGACACTGTATTCGACTTATGTCTGTATTGTGACTATTTGCAGGCGCGTGGTGGAGTTGAACGGCACCTGGGTGGAGGTGGCTCTGACGAGCACCGCCGGAGCACTGCCCGCTGTGCCCGCGCTGTGGTGGGCCGAGGCGCTCGTGGACTACGTGGGACACTCCAACCTCTTCATAACAGCTTTCACATTCTACTGTTTACGGTTTACCGGTATGTTACTAGATTACATATCGTCTCTCAACTGTTTAGATAGTCATTGATCATCCTTTCCAGACTGAATTACTTACTGCCCTAACCAGATTATTGGTTTTAAAATGATAAGATTTATATCTATACACATATTAAAATTTAAATTGATCTCTTTCTATACATGAAGGATATACGAGAAAAACTATTATTAGCGGCCTTTATTTACGCAATAGAATCCATAACAGTAGTTGTTAGAGTTTTTGTCTGTTTGAGTGGGCGTTTTTGTGCTATTTTTAAAAATTGCTTGACCGATTTTATGATGGTTTTCACTACTGTGTTGCAGTTAGCATCACTTAATATTTAAAGTTAGTTTCATTGTAATCCGTCCATAAATAAAAAAGGTATGATTTAATATATTTCTAATTCACAGAACGAGAAAAACCCAGTCCCAAAACAATTCAGGTGCTATTTATAAGCGAAAGGCGTTCTTTTTCTGAATTGAAGTGAAGGCGGTTCACTAGTAATAAATAAATTTGAAAGGTAAATGAAAGCGTTTCAACAAATAAAAAAAAATACAATAGAAACGATGATTTATGTTTGCGTCGTTGTTCATGCCAATCAGCGATATATTATTAAAGGTTATATTGAGTTAATTGTAACATTGTTCCAGGACTGGCGTTTGGTGTATCTTACGCGTGGATCGTGATGTGCGAGGTGATGGAAGTGTTTACCCTCTCGCTGGTGTGGGTCACCGCCATCCTGTACTTCCGCCATCTCGTGCCCCGCAAGTACACCACCACGGGCCAGGCGCTGCCTGTCATTGCACACTTCTGTATCGGTAAATAATACTTGTCTTTTCAAAGTCGTACCAAAGTTTATTTTAATAGAAATTTTTTACATAAGATCATATCTCGTGTTCCTGGGCCATGTGGGTCGACATATAAGTATCAGACAAATGGTTGTCGTTGAGTCAGTGTTTGTTATGTGAATGTGTATGCCACCCACAGTTGTACTCGTTTGTAATCGGCAGGCAACACCGATCATAATAAAGTACCACTGGAACTGTGCCACTGCTGCGTCAGGGTCACCGGTCACAATATATTGGGCAGGTGCCGCTGTGCACATAGTTCACGCTGAACAAGCGCGAACTGATATACATAACACACTTGAGTACATTTTAGATAGAGTATCAAGATTTTTTCATGGTGTTTCGAGTCAAATGATAATTCATTTGTTTTCAACATAACTTGACAAATTTAAACTTAGACAAAGTTAGATAAGCTCTGATCTTTATTCAGGACTGTGGTTTTTATGTTATTAGTTGCTGCCAACTTCTGCAAGTTAAGAATTGTATACCCACACTTTGAAATTAGCTGTGAACAACCAATATTTCGTCAGCATATATATATATATATATATATATATTACTTAGCAGTCTGTATATCTGGACTTGAATTTGAATTCTTCTTGACGTCTTATTTTTAGAATTTATGTGTATCCATAGTCGTGTATTGAAGTCCATAATGTCAAAGGTTCTTGACAAACGTAGTGAAGAATAATTTTGGTCACTCTTGTTTTACGTTTATTTATGAATTGTTTAAGATTGCATATTTTAGGAAGTTACAAAACGACCTTATACTTCCATGAGATATTTTTTAGTATAACGTTTCCAAACATCCACGATCGTGATGTACATGACACAATATCGTAGGGAGATGCATCGGCGCAATAGTAGGCGGAATGGTAACGCTGGAGCACGCGGACGGTGCAGCGTGGCGCGCGCTGGGCGTGGCGGCGCTTCTTGCTGCCGCGTTGTACCTGGCCCTTTACCACTTGCTGCTAGCACCGCGTTGCGCTGCACCTGCTGCGCCACCACCGCATCACTTGTTGCAAGGTATTGAAACTTCTACCACATCATACCACCGACTCGTTAAATTTTAATTAATATGGCATCTGACGTGGATGAAAGAAAATACTATAGAAGCATCGTAAAGTGTCTGTCTCTACCTGAACACGATAATTTCAAAATCACAGCCCATATGTGTTAATGAGTGTTTAGAATGCACGACCTGTGAGTTCGTTAGAATTACTCCTTCAGGATATAAATATTATGCTTCACTTGAGAACTTGGATCAGACGCCTCGTTTGCCTCTGACCTAAATACCTATTAAATCGAAGTTCAACTTGCTTACTGGAGGCAATTTTCGTAACTAATACGATCCACGTGAACTAATGAAAATAATTGTTAATTGTTAATAATTGGATCTCAGCAGAAGTAAAATTCGCCGAACGTTCTCTTTTTTTTGAATCCATTGCGAATAAAAATTAATTGAGATGACTGTATTCAGTAAATCACACGAATAAACAATAATAAATATAATCTCAAATTTAAACCGTCAATGTCATTTTTGTCTGACAGAATATAAAAATACCTGTCCTGCTCTAACGTTTGTTAATTCAATATGTTTGTTTAATCTCCATAAAGTTAGCTGTGTTCGAGTCGAACAAATGGGTCGAATTCGTGGATTAAATAACAATTGAAAAATAGATGACCGGTTATTCGACAAATAAATAGCCAAATAACTTTATTTGCTTGGTAGCTATGTAACGTTTTATCTAAAGATTGAAAAATCGGCCCTAAACAACCATAGGTGACTAACCAACATGTTTATAACCCTAAGCCGCCACGGTAGACGGACAACTCAGTGGCAAAGGTATGGCTGAAATAATAAAATACTTGTTTTGAGCACTTTTATGCACGTTGTTCTGAATTGTTATTAGTAGCCACAATTTTAGTTCAGAGTAGACATTACTTTCGATTCACGTATATTAATATGGATAATTATCAGTTTTTGTAGTTCATTTTTGATACATGATTATTGATACGAAGGAAAATTCATATACCTACTTAAAGGACGATGATCGTCGCAGTATGAATGCATGGCCTGACCAGAAACTGTCATGTCCATAAATAATATGATATGGTGATAAGATCTATATTTTGAAATTTTCTTTATTTTTTATTGCATCATTTTCTGCAGATGCTTATGATTAAAAATAAAAATAAAAAAAATTTCTTAACGTAACACTCATAATAAACATAAAATGTTTATGTGCTAATCGTTTCTGTCAGGCGTTTGTAAATTACAACAAAATTTGGCGTTTACTCAAATGAGTAAACCAATTATCAAATGGTAACACTGATTACTTAGATACATCTGTTACCTCCCAATTTTTACGCAGCCGGGAATATATTAAAAAATATTATTTAAATTTATTCGTAAACTGCTGTTGTAATTCAAGACTATTTTTAACAATTTAGTTTCAATTAGTGTGGGATACGGTATTATATGGATTTGTTGGATATGCTAATTAATTTTTCTACTTTTTTAATAGGAATAAATGTTTGATTCATAATACATATGTATATATGCTTTTTGAACAAAATAAATGCAAGGCATCGGAGTGCTCGTAATTGAGATTTGGAATATACTCTAACGAACTACTTCAGTAGAAATATTGGGATGAGTAATAACCAAATTGGCAATCTAAGTTCTCATATCCCGAAGGCCTAAAACCCGAAGGACACTATCCATCCTATCCTATCCATGCTTAGTTAACCATCTTTTTCCTACAATCAACCGTGAAATGTTTTTTGCAACCGAAACAGGGTTGCAGTGTCGAAGAACCAGTACCATAATGCGGCGAAGATGCATTTAATTTTATGGATGTACATAAGCGAGGGTATATTCTATCAGATGGCCTGTATGTCGGCTATTGACATAAAAATAGCTTAAGAAATATTCATTCATTCATTCATCAAACTCCGGCCGGTCCCCATACCAACTTGGTTGATTATTTGGATTTTATTAACATTGGCGTAGAGTCGATATGTCGCGAAGCATTAAAAAGGGACGTAGTCTGAATGCGGGTATCGTAATTTTAAATTAGTACAAATATGCCGTCTCATCGCCAATCGGTCGATGTGTTTGGCATCCCATGCATCGATGCGCTCGAGCAGCGTGGGGTGACGCGCCTAATTGCTCGACTTGCACGATAGCCGACGCGCACATGCACGTGTCTTTATTCGCTTAATACAATTTATACCTTGTTAAATCTGGATAGTGATCATTATACTATAACATGTGAATTCATGTCCCGACGTTTTGCTTCGACTCTGCGCCATTGTAAATGAATCCATACGATTGACATTTGACACAAGAGTTACGAAAGTTTTACAGAAAAACACTTGTTAAATGCACTTGCACTTTTATTTTCACTTTTGCAATAGCGCTTATACACTGAAACTTTTATGACCACAGGGTGTATTATAAGACACACAAAATACCTAAGAATACCTGTTTATATTTCAGGTTTGAATGCCAACGGAGCGTCTAACGGCGGTTATTCTCCGATGCGCGTGTACCACGAGGAGCGATCTCGCAAGGGTCATTTCCGATACTGACTCATCCGTTTTGTTGCTACTTGTTTTTAACCTATCTAGTTTTAATTCCTAATATGTACTTTAATGTGATATTTTCTATTCATCTAATTTTTCGATATAATCGTATTATTTAAAATCTATTTTTAATATTACTGCCGCATATGCATTTTGTCCATTTTCATTAAATGTTTTTTTTCCTTAAGTATTTTATTTCATATTTTAACTTTACCTAAGACTAGCGTCAATATGTTTACATTCTCAAAATCTCGATTTTACAGGGTCGCAATGATGTCATTTTGTTTCGTAATTAATCCTCAACGAAATGTCCAGATACTAATAAAGATAACTTCTAAAAAAAAACAATGTATTTCGAGATATCAACGAATTCCCGTCGGCCACGGATATATAGTATTACATAATTTTTTACACGTCGGTCGTAAATATTGAAATATATATGTATATTTGAGTATTTACATATAATTATTAATTATATATGTAATTATTATATATATATTGTTACGTGTCAGGATCCGTAGGCTCGTAAAAATGCCACAATAGTTCCGCAGACTATTTCACTTCACAATCGCAGTTGCACTTGTAGATTGCAGGAATTCGCTTCGTAGGGAGAGAACTCTTCACTTCGTATCCGGAAACCGAACACCCTGTGGGCGACCCTGCCCGCTATTTATACCGATTTCCGGATATTATTATTATTATTATAGATTTTTCCACGCCCTTCGTTGAAATAAACGACAACAACAATAATTCCCGGAAATCGACATAACAATAGCGGGTCAGGTAAACACCCTCATTTTGGCCAATCTCGCCCCTTTTGCCTAAGGCATACGGGCCAGCTAAGGAATACGGGCCAGATTGGCCTGAAGTGACCCAGGTAGTTTTTATTACTACCAAGGTTTCTCTTTTATTGCATCCATTGTCTTTCTCCGTAACGGTCGGCCACCCTTTCAGAAACTTCGTAAGCCTGCCGACTTCGAGAAGCTTCGTAACAATATTATATGTAGTAATGTATTATTAGATTATTCTTGTTCTCCTGTAGCACCTAACGCCACCTCTCAATATCGCCAAGGGTTGACTAGTGAAGAATACCATCAGGCATTAAGTCCTCCCATTGTAATCTAATTTTAAGGTTAACAATAAAGAGTGAATAAAAAAATAACTATGAAAGCCAATGTCAGATTTAATTTAATGATTGCATTAAATTATATAATTATTTTTATATACAATAGTAAACAATAAAACAATAGCGATGTGCGATAGAATCTTAAATCAAGTATGTCGTCTTCATCAAACAAAACAAGGCAAATTTAGAAATACACATTTATTTCATTTCGTTAAGAACAAAACCAATTTATCACAAACTACTAGATCTTGCTTTTATTTGGAAATTCATGTTTTATAGCAAAGCAATAAACAGGTTTGTCTATCACAAGCAGACTTCACCTAAATTTATATACAAAGACCTTGTGAGTGTCCAATAAAACACTATTCATCTATACGGAATATTATAAAGGAGAATTCCTTTATACATCTTACAACTAACAACTTATAATATGAATTTGCTTAAATACACAATATTATAACCTTGGGATGTTATTTCAAATAACTATGTTGTAATTTTAATACAAATATAGTCTTATTCTCTACAATTACAATGTTTCAATGTTTGTTACATGTTGAATGAATATAACTAGTTGCGAAGTTGTTTTATATGCATTAATATCATAACATTTATATTTTGATACCTATATACACATCGGATATCGTTAAATCAATGAAAGTATATTATAATAGTATATAAAAAAAGGAAATACCTGACAATGCGACAGCAGTACACATGTTAGTAAATGAATACACAAGAAAAAATGTTATTAGAAGCTTGGCTAATTCGAGCACTTTCACAAATAAAAAGTAATCACAAGAATTTTAAAGGTTTTGGTTCAATAATACAATCAAACGATCAATAGAAATAATGACATTTTAAATTATCTTTATTATTTTACAAATTTTTAAGTGAATCTAAATAAGAATAAATTTTAACATTGCGCTAATCTCTTTGAAAAATTAAATCGATATAAAACACAAGTAAATTTTGTAGTTCACATGAACACAGTCTTAAAATATTAACATTCACCAAGAACAAAAAAAAACATTTTGACATAACCGTTAAAGATAACTCCTAAGACAGCATATACTAAACATGTCTTAAGGAAATTTAGTTTCTATTTAAGACTAACAGATTACAAGTAGCCTTTGTTTTCAACCTAACATCTATGTGCCAATTGATTATTGAGTTTTAAATCCAATTAGTCCTCTAAACATTACCCACATACCTTCATATATCACTTTATTAGTTTCATATACTACATGAATACAACCACAGCCATAGAATTGACTTCTATGGATTTTTTTGCAAAACAACAAACATTGCCACTGAACATGAATTTACATAAGTTTGATTTGACATCACAGTATGGCGTAGAAATAAACTATTTTAAATGTTGTAGTGATAATTAAACGAAGTGATTACCAAAACATTGTTAATTCTGATTTTATGTTCAGTTAAAAAGAAAACTCGAAGTATAATGAGAGTTGCATCACAACGGTGAAAGATATCTTTTCACAATTCTTAAATTTTCTGGGTGATCTTTTCGAATTCGACTTAAAGCAATTACAAACTTCAAAGAAATACATTGAAGCTAATTTAGTTTTGAAAATCAAAGCTGGGTACGGTACAGCTTTATTTTACAAAACAATGTTTATATAAAGGATTCATGTCCACAAAAGGCTTTCATTATGATTGCACACTACTTGCTTGACAGTTCCACTGTCGTTCTAAGCAGCCTTTGTATTTTGGACTTTTGGTGTTAGGAAGAGAAAATCCATAAACTCTGTTGAACTATTTTCTACTGTACAAAAAAACTTAGTATAAAGCATAGTAGTAGGTCAAGATCAATTAACAAATAGACATGACAATGTTAGCTGCTCCAAATCCAGAGACCGGACCAAAACGCATTTGCTTTGTCTGCTTTCTATAACCTATACGCGAACCCTGTGATGTAAGGAAAAATCTAAGTAATCCTGACAAGACATATTCCGTTAACGTTGAATTTAAAATATGTGATGTCAATTATTGCGAAAAGTAATTCCCTCAAACTTCTTTTTAGTAGCATTCAATTTGATATCTGCTTTTTAAACAGTTGGTTTACGCAAGACTTCTTTAAAAATATACTGCTAAAAGATAGAACACAATATAATACGATTAAATGTATTATTATGAAGCCTCTGGCAAGCTAAGTACTGTTTGTGGGCCCAACGGTCGAAATAATAGGACTGTTCTATCTTTCACAAATATTTTCTTATATCTTTATTTTACATATAACAGTTTTTACGTAACCGTCAAGCGACGTACACACGTCATAGACTTGCACAAAGCAATGAAATACCTCAGCGGTTGAAATGTTTTATATTATGGACATTTTATAGGAAATCTATAATATCTCCGGCCTAAAGTTAATATATTCGTATGTTATCTGAGAAGGATTTGAATAATAATAATGATGATCGAATATAATGTATGAATAGTTTTAAAAGAGAAAAACTAACGCTTTTTAACGCCAATTAAAAATATCCATTACAATCAATTACAATAAAAAGTGACACATCTTCAGGATGTAATTTCAATAAACGGAAACAGCATAAAGGAATAGTACCAAACCAAGAATCACAGCCAATAATCAAAAATCACCACAAAAGCGGCTAGACTAGACCATAAAATAACCTATTCGCTGCCTCCATGACGTTTGTACTTGACATATTATGTACCGCAAAATATTTATAACACTAGAAAGTTCTTCATTATAATTACTAGGATATTGTATTGCTTCAATTCAAAGTGTACATTTTTATAAAATCTTATACTTGCGTCGTCATTCGTTGTAAAGAAATCTATATATAGGGTATAGGTTACTTTGTCGGTCGTCCAATTTAGGAGTATCGACAAAAATTTGTCAGAATTATTTTGCGTTTTCTTTAAATGCACCAGCCTCCATACTTTTAAGTAGTAAGTTACCAATGTGTGTATACGATCTTTTAACAAGGACCGTATATAATTGCATACACAGCGCTTATTCCACGTACTCGTACTTATGTTATGGTCATTTTTAAAAGTTCTACACGACATTTAAGATATCTGTAAGCTTCCAACCCAATTACACAACGAATTCATACCGACCAATAAATCTAACTCTAAAAATACGTTGAATCTATTGCTAACTTTAGTTGCGCAAATACGAACAGTAATAGCAAAATATTTGCCATTTCGCTAGAATTCACTACAATTGATACAATTGTATGCAGTAGTAGAGCATAAATATTTGGGTACTCGCCACGTCAGACGTAACATGATATAATGTAAATTTTTAATTCTACGAGAACTTTTATAAATTGTGCGTGTCATCACTTAACAAAAGTTATAAAGGAATCGATAAGATTGCATTGTAGATACACTTATACAAAATAATGAAATAAAAAAGATTTGTTTATAATTAAATTCTTCTAATCTAACTTACACAAGTAATATTACATTGTAACAATTATACATCTAGTTGATAGTATCAGGCGTTACTTTGCGGAAATTCATTGTTATTAAATTAGTATTAATTTCCTCTGCAACAATCTGCAAGCATAATGTGTGATGGTATATACTTCTTCTATACATAAATAGAACCTCCTTGCTCTTTCTCTGTTCTGACGATGCCCTGTTTCGGAGCGAAACAAGTGTTGGTGACGGTATGTATGTTGGTATATACTTTTATTTATCCATAAATGCATGTTTCCCTTTGTGGGAAGGAAGGGAGGTTCTATTCATGTATAGAAGAATATACCATCATACACTGTGCTTGCGGATTGTTGCAAAGTAAATTAATACTAATTTAATAATTATACATCTATTTTCACCAAAGGTAGGTGCCCCAAAAATTGCTTGCATAATCAATTTTTATCTTATACAAATTATCAGGGGAAACATAAACCTCTTCAAAAACAAAATTATAATAGTATAGCACTCTACAAATATTCATATAGGGACAGACAGTCGTATCAATATTATAATCAAATAGATCGATATTACTAATCTAAAAGCCCTACATTTTTAAAGTTTAAATTTTAGCACACAAACTGTAATATTTCACAATTCCAGTGTCCATGTTTATTTTAAATGTTTAGAAAATCATTGTTATTACCTCAGGCAGGTACATCCATTGCAGTTAAGTTTTCCCTAACAATATTATCACCAGGGTCATCTTTCAACAAATTTTCAATCATTTCTTCACTCATTTCTGAATCATCTGGTTTTTTATCACTAAGATACTGACCAGCATTACCATCTTTTAGGATATCTTCACCTTTCTTATTTTCCACAGAGTGTACATGTTTCTTATTTGATGGATTATTGTCGTCGCCAATGAAGTCAGTTAATTCCATATCAATATTTTTTGAGACAACATGTTTCTTATTTGATGGATTATTGTCGTCGCCAATGAAGTCAGTTAATTCCATATCAATATCTTTTGAGACAACATGTTTCTTATTTGATGGATTATTGTCGTCGCCAATGAAGTCAGTTAATTCCATATCAATATCTTTTGAGACATTTGTTGAACTGTTTTTACTATCTTCCGACACAATATTTTTAGCGCTGTAAACCGTCTGATCTGTTCCTCCATTAGCATTATCATTATCATCACATTTTATGAAATCATGGTTGTTTGTCTTAACACTCTGCTTTTCAATAACTTTGTTTGCATTATCCTTTAAAATATGAGGGTTGTCCGGTAGTATAGGTTCTTGCAGAGAACTTTCTGGTTTTTCAAAATTATCGTTCTGTATTGTTTTGACAGGTAATACAGAGGTGTCATCGTTGTAAGAATCTTGGTGTCTTGGTGATTTTTCACTACTATCATTTTGATCACTGCTTCCCAAAACAGTCAAATCAACTTCTTGACTTTCATTGACATTTGATTCCATGGAATTTTCATCGATAAAAATAGGATCATCGTGATCGTCGTGTAATATTTCAACATCATCATCATCTTCACTTGTGTTGCCGCCAATTTTTTTCAAAAGATATTGTTTGAATTCCTTGTTAATATTTTCACGAATTTCATTAAACCTACATGCCGACGTATTTAAAAGACGGTCTAATCGTTTATGAAGATTCCGCATTTCAGTTACAGATCGTGTACGCAAGAACATTGTAGTAGTTTCTTGTTTTAATTTACTCAATCTTGACAAAGAGTACTCTACAGCGTCCACAGCATCGATAATATTATATCTAAACCATTCTACTGGTACATTCAAGTCGCAGTCTCTTGTAGGGGTTTCTGTTCTTTTATTTGATTTAGTAGTTTTCGGGGTACTACGTTTAGATTTATTCCTATTATTAATTTGATTACGAAACTCCTTTAAAGGTGGTGGCGTTAGCAGTTGATTTCCCACTGAACTAAGTTTAGCTGCGTACGTTGCGCCTTTTGGTGGCATTTTTGAAACAGCGTCATCGGTAACTGCTACTATTGTCGCCGAGTAGCCCCCTGGCATGTTAGGATTCGCATTAATTGCAAAAATACGTCCGTCCGGCAAACGATACATTTTATTAGAAGATAGTGTTTGTGGATCTACTCGGAACTTCAGCCCTCCTGTTACTGAATTTACAGTGACGTCATTTTCAGTCATTTGTATAATATTATCTGTTGAAAGGCTAGATATTACATTCATGTTACGAGGTACGAGAGGTGGTGGAGGTAGTGGTGGTGGTACTTTTGGAGGTAACACAGGGCCAATGCATTGTACATCGTCATCATTGGCATCTTCTGTTACCTAAAATGTAAGTCTGTATCAGTATTGTTATTTATTATTTTAAATTTACATTGTCATGGAATGTACACATTAATATAACAATTTACCGTTTTATTACAACATATAGGACAGGGGTGGTTGCACAAATAACTGAAACGTTTCACTAGGAAACTTGCAGTAGATTTGGGACGAGATTAAAAAAACTTTGAACGAAGAAGGTAAACAAAGTTGTTTTTAATTTGAGTTCCTTTACAATTATGCAATATTTAAACTAAGAATAAGTTTGAAGCCGGACCTTGAAAGTTATTATATTTCTAAATAATTTCCATACTTTGGTGAACAAGTAATTGGGACCAATTGTTATGATTAAGTAATTTCAGAGGCCGTTAAATGGTATAAGAACTTTGAAAACATAGATTAGTTATCAACCTCGCTACAAATCTTCACTGGAAAAACGTGGTGACATACTCTTTGATATCTCACCTATCAGGAGAGATCCCAACAGGTTTACATACAAATTATGGTTACTTTTATAGATTTTATCAAAATATTGATTACCTCACACAATGGTTCCAATGGGAAATCGGGGGTACAAACTACATCATTATCTTGAGAATTGTTTGCCATTCCTGCCACCGTTGCCATGTCTAAACCCTACAAAACAAAACGAACAACAAAGTTAGCATATGTTATTTCAATATTTTTGAAAGATTTTTAATTAATTTTTAAAGGGCATTTTTAACAAATGTCGCTCGTTACCTGAGTCAAACTTTCAAGAGACAAGTTGATATTGTCACTAACAACCATTTGGTTGAACGGTGTGTTACTATTATAACCATTAAACATAATTTGCTGAATCGGAGGTTGCGGACGGATTCGTGAATATGTATTAGCTTGTTTTCTGTCATTATTAAATCTTACAGGATTTATCATAGATGGATTTGACATCTAAAAAAAAGAAAATAGTGTTAAGAGCTAAACCATGGACAGCTAGGGCTTTTAAACATTTTATAAGCAAAATTTAAAATTAATTATGTTATTGAAATGAATTATCAATCATAATTTTTAAAACGATCTTATTTTGGAGAACAATGTAGTGAATAGTAAAAAAAAAAATATTGACATTGTAATTGTTCAAGTAGAGAGGTCAAATGATATGATTTTATTTAATTTTATTTGTATGTAACATCTGATAAAATGTCTCACAAGTTGCAAATTTTAAAAGTTAACTTCTGGTTTATTTTTATAGTTGTATACATTCATCAAAATAACACATGTATAACTTTTTAATTTCTCGTACGCTCAGTATTTATAAGTACGTAATGACAAAACTAAATAACGCTTATCGACAACAATAATGCGCATCACTATGCCCGCCCATAAGGCCCGTGAGTGGTAGAGAGTGAAAAATACTCGCTTCACCGCTCCGACGTTTTATGACCCAAACTGCACGGAGAAAAAAATTATACTATAATTCACGACACAATTAGTCCCGCATATCTTTAGCATATCAGGATATTTGTAGAGAACACATAAATAAATTTAATATTTTCTTCCTTGATATTTTCTTAAGTGTCGTTGGTATCTTAATCGTTAAAACAATTTTTAGTCCATTACGATCATGGTATGAGTTTTCTCTTTTATCTATACTAATAATTAAATTGTAACTGATCGCTTTCTGTAAAGAACAAGAAAAACACAATCTTAAAAGAATGCAAGTGCTATTTCTAAGCGTAACTCGAAGTTTTTCTGAAGCGAAGCGAGGGCCGTTTGCTAGTAATAAAATATATTTTCAATTTCACCTGATTGATATATTAGTAACAATCGTAATTTGGTATGTTTCACTATGTCCTAGTCAAGTTTTTTTTACAATAAATAAGCGTGTGTGTATAAAACTGGTTTTCATGTATACTATCTGTATCCAGGTTTTATGTGAAATAACACTGCATTGATGAAAGAAGTCATTAAGACGAAATAAACGAGTTTCATCCACGTAGCATGAAAAATATAACTCGTAACCACCTTCAATCTTCATCAGCAAAACAATGTCATTATGCAAAACTGAACAACTCATCGAGACAAAACAAACAGGCTTAACGTCATTAGGTGTGCTAAAACACATTCCAACCTCGTCAGTTCCATGTCATCAGCTCTATCATCAAACACAACACATTTTAAACATTTAAAAAATAAAACACATTCTTTTTACCTAAAAATATGTTACATATTCTTGCTTTATAAAAAATATATTTGTTGAATCGAACTGTTCATTTGGTCTGGAAAAGTATTGATATCATCAATCGAAATTGAATTATACAGTTTTAGTTTGAGATTTAAGTTGCAATAATCAATTACAAAATAATATTAAGATAATTTTTCTTCAAGAAGACAGTGAGAGCCATTAAAATCATATCTTTTTCTTTATAAGAACTAAACAACGATATTAAAATGTTCACTATAAAAGTAATAACTAAAGTGATAACCTAGCAGAATACAAGAAATTTTAATGAACTTTCTTTACATCATATTAAGGAATTAATGAAATAAAAATTATTAAAAGAAACAAAATTCTGTTACTGAGAAATAAAGGCTTTAGACTTACCCTCATTTTTTTAGCTATTGGTGGCATGATTACAGGAGTTAGTATTTTAGGACCCATAGCCAAGGGATTCTTGATGACAATGGGTTTATTTTTGGGACTTGCAGGTCGTTTTTGAGGTTTCTTGTCGAGTTTGATAATTGTGTCCTCTAAATTAAGAGAAGCAAATTTTTTTACCTACAATAAAAAAAAGCTGATAAGAATATTTAAATTAATAATTATATTTTACCTGCACAAAGCATCACATTGACATTAATTAATTGAACTTTATGTAGAAAGTAAAAAGTAGTAGAAATAGCTAATAACATGAACAGTACATACTTGGATGGTAGAAGGAATTTTTGTGACTGCAGTGGTAGTGGTATTTTTTTTAGATTCTTCTTTTTGCTTAGGCTTCTTCTCTTCAGCTTTTTTTCTGGTTTTATTTTTACAGCATGTTGTAAGATCTAAGGCACAATCTTTTTGATACACCTCTTTTAGAGTAGGGTCCTGGGTTGCGTAAGTAATTCTGGTTTGATAGATAAAATTTAGAACAAAGTCAATGCAATGTAGGTAGCATGGTAAATGAATATTATTTTATGTCCATACCTGTTTTTAAGGTCGCAGTATCGTAGAACAGCCCAGCACAGAGCACGTAAATCCCACAAGTACTTTGAATTGCATTTGAAACATTTCCAATCATCAGTCTCTTCTATTTCTTTAATCATTATTGTACCTAAATTTCTCTTTATGCATTTCTGAAAAGAAAATAATAATAATACACTTATATAAATTGTAAAAAACTACTTCTGTCTGTTCAAGTACTTCATTATTTTTCATTAAAATAGATTTTCATGCAGTTTAATCATTATAGGAAGTTTTTTTCATTTCAGTGAGTATATTAATACTTTCTTAAAATTCATTTTTACTTTTTAGTAGCATGTCTAGTTTTTCTTTATATAGTCTGTTAATTTTTTTAATAAGCACTTCTTTACATATTTAATGTAACACTTTTAGAGTATTGAAGAAATATTATTCATTTTGCTATTTAAAGTGGCTTTCATCATACTGCCTTAAATTGTCGGCCCTGTAATTTCTGTTTGTTAAATTTTGTAAAAGAATAAAAGTAGCAAGACAACAAGTCTAATGATAAATTATTGAAACTCTTGTTTTTAGAACCTTGGATTTTAGTTATTTTACAAAAAAGCAAGAAATGTCAATATAGGATATATTTACCGCACAGAATACATGTGGGCATGTTGAACAGCAGTAAACCTGACCTCCTTGACCGCACCATCGGCAATACAACTCTGAACCATCATCACCTTTCTCAAACTCCCCACTGTTGTAGAAAGTGTGACAGGTGTGGCACATAAGTGTGCGGAGCATCGGATGAGGGCGTAAACGGGTCTCGCTGCGTGCCGAACAACCCAAATGACGATCACAAGCAGTACAATGTATTCGATAAGTAGTTATCAAATTAAGATCTAAAAAGTAAAAACAGTACATTGAAATATACTAACTGAATTTTTTTTACTTGTCATAAGTTAATGTTTGGTTACAATTTTTAATTAATATACAGAGTTTTATAAAAAGCACTCACTCAGTAACTGAATTGTGTCCTAAATGTGAAAGTTTAGTACTTAACATACTGCAATAACTCTGTTCAAAAGTATTTAGAATAACGTGAAGCATACTTTAAAGTTATTTATATGTGAATAAAAAGTTGGACCTGCACACAAGCTTCAAAGCAATTGCATTTTAAGAACCAATACATACAAAAACAAACAATTAAGTATGTAAATACTTATCTCTAAAGTTACCTTTTTAATTTTTTTAAACACTAAAGTTACCTTTGAATTTATCTTTATAGTGATTCCTTTCTTCTTCTGTTATATCATCTTCAAAATCTACATCAGTTGGTTCTGTAAAAAAAATATATTTTATTAATACAAGTAAAAAATAGTTTGTAATAATAGAATGATCTAGTAAGTTTTCAAATTCAAAATAATTTAATCATATAGGTATTCAGTAAATACACATATAAGTTAGTACTACTAATACATTATAAATATGAAAGATTGCAGTTCTAGCAGTACCAGTTGGTGTTTGAGGACATAATGTGAAAAGTTTATAGTTTATTGTTGTTACTTTTATTCTTTGTTTACTGTATTACACTGAATACATGCTTAATTTATTATCAAATATAGTAGTGACTACCCAGTGTAGTAGAAGTAATTTTGATTCAATCATTTAAATTTGAGTAAATTTCAGCTCTCATGTTGCGGGATATTTACCATTAAAATATTTTTTTTGGGTTACTTGCGAATATAAATAACTCATAACTGTGAACAAACTGATAAACTAGTAGAAATTAAAATGGAAAAAAAAAGGAAATTAATTTTGTTCCGTTTATTTATATTGGTATTCAGGATGTCTACATGAAAATATAGTACTGTTGTCAAAAAAATATAAAGTCAAGTCACTTGATACCTATAAAATAAAATACCTATTACTACTATTACACGGTGATAATAAAGTAATTATAAGATACTGTTTGACTCAGACATGGTTTTGGAAACATACCTGGGAAAGGCGGGAATTTTACGTTGTCTTCCAATGGCACTTGAACCGGCTTCTCCGACTCCACAGAGTTATTTTCAGTTTTAGTGCTTTCATTCATCTTAATAACTTATAGTGAAATTATTTTTATAACTTAATTCTAGAATCACAATGCCATAAAAACTGTACTAAAACAACTTGGAACACTGTGTTAGACATCTAGTATCCACAATTTTGCACGTTCACAATTTCTTACACTATAAGAAACCTTATCTCAGCCATTTTAGTTTTGACCACAGAGTACATTGATTCCTCAGTTGTTTTGGCACATAGCATTCATAGATAATAATATTTATGTTTAAATCCTGTTATGGCCGCCAAATCCGGAGGCCAAGAAATGTTCTCACAGATCCCCCCGACAAGATATCTTCTGACTTGGACCGCCGCCTGGCAGCCATAGTCAAGAACTCAAATAGTAACAGTTAGTAGCGTCCTTAAGATGCCACATAGTCTCACCATTCGACAACACCTTCAGTGTTAACAGCAAGCGTATGCTCCCTCGGGAGTGCCGCTAGCACCCTTTCCTTCTCTAAGGATGGGTCGCTTCAGATGAAGGCTTAGAGGCCACAAGGCCAAAGCCAACTCGGGTGGTGTTTAGTGGGTTGGCCCCTAGGTTTCTCGGGAGTCCCACATAACCAGCGCAGCCGGCTGCGTTGGTATGCTAGGAGCATTCATCAACCCCCTACCGCGCTTTTCCAGAGGGTAGCCCATTTTCCATCTTCTGGGCGCAAAAAAAAAATCCTGTTATGGAAGTATGAAACTCTTAAATTATATACATGACATTATGCAGTTATTTTGAAATCACAGACAGACACATCAGTCTTATTTATATGTACATATTTAATAGTTTTTAATTTATGATTATTACCCTGATGATAACTGTATCTAATTTTATCAAAATATGTCTATTAGTTTTAAAATTATAAAAAATCTAATAAACATTGTATTTGGTATATAATATCATATATCTAAAATGTGGCAACTACTTATTTGAATAAAAATTCCATGTACAGATTGTTCATTGTTACTGCTTTACTATATTTATGAAGGGGACGGTTATGAATACGGTTGCTTAATGGAACGCGTCATGCGACTTCCGTAGAAAGCACAAGTGCGGAAAAAAATAACTTTCCATGCGCTAAATACACATGGAAAAGTCTACTTCGGCTTGGGTCGATAAACCGGGACTCGGAAGACATGACATACTTTGGGCACTTGTACTGAAATGTATTAACTCATATTCTTATTCATATCATATTCTTATGTTGCAGACTTCTGGATAGTAACTGCAAACTTAGTAGTAGATAATTGCGTTGAAAATCAAGGTTGCAGTAGCTAGTACCTACGGTAATGAGGCCGAGTGTAGTCCTATTTGTTGAGTGGTCACTGAAACATAGAATAATACACTATGTTGCTGTTGTGTTTCTATTAAAATTAGTATAAGAAATGCATATTTTGTATTGCAACCACAATTTTATGAATAAAGTTATTTCTTTTCATTCTTTTTAACTAGTGAAAATCCTTTCGAGTCGATGACGATTGACCTATAAGTTTTATAGAGATAAATTACCTACATCGCCTGCAAGTTTTACGTGTGTTTTACTACGGCTGTAGTATCAAAACGAAATTGAGCTATGGTTGGAACGTTTCCTTCGGTAAATCACGTTAGTACTGCATAAGTTTCGTTGACTGTCAATCAATTCAGCTCCTGTGTCCAAGTATCCACAAAAACTACTATCACTAACGTGAAACAGATTTTTATTGGGACCGCATCGTCCGTTCTTTTCTTTATGAAATTCGTATATGAATATGAGGTACTGAGCAATCTTTCACGATATTCGATGTACGATTAGTTTAATTACAACGAAAACAGTTCAATCGATGTGAAGTTGAAGAAATAATCGAGTGCGATGTTGATGCAGTGAGTATATCAACCATTCGGTTATATTCCAGGTTGCCACACAAGGATTGCTGAAGCAGCTGAGAGTATCGCTTATCTTTATAAGTCTAAATCCTCTGCACGGGCCACTTCCCGAACACCTGGAAGTTAGGGAAGGTTATTGTTCTCCCAAAGCCGGGTAAAAACCGCCGTTACCCGGCTAGCTACCGTGCCATCACGCTGCTGCCGATACTGGTCTAGCTCTTCAAGCGGCTGGTGCTGAAACGCATAATGCCATCGCTTAATATATGAGATGAGCAGTATGGGTTCCGATCCGCTCGACTACGCTTCAATTGGCACGGGTAATCCACCAAATTTGTGACGAGCTCAACTACGGGCGGCACACGGTCGGAGTCTTCTTGGACATAGAGAAGGCATTCGACTGCGTGTGGCATGTTGGGTTCGTATACTAATTGTTGGACTCACTCGTGCCAGCTATGCTAGTTAGGCTGCTGGCGTCGTTTCTCGATGGGCAGCAGTTCGTGGTATCGGTTGAGAACGCGACCTCAGACCCTCGCCCAATATGTGCAGATGTACCATAGGGGAGCTGCCTGTCGCCGGTACTGTACGCGCTCTAAACGAACGACATCACAACTCTCGCGGGACACCTCTGAGAGTGGGAGCGCGATGCGGTGCTCGCGTTGTACGTTGACAACAGCGTGTATATCCTATCGTCCCGTAAGGCTGAGTATGCGGTCTCGCGAATGCAGAACTTGCTGGACCTACTGCCTCATTGGTTGGACAAGTGGCGGATAGCTGTCAACGTCGGTAAGACAGTCCCCATTATGTTCACCAAGTCGTGTAAGCTGCTGGCGCCGCTCTGCTTCTATGGCCGAGAGGTGATGTGGCAGCCAACCGTAAAGTATCTTGAATGCATCATCAATAGCTCAACGCGGATGGCTCAGCAATGTAGCCACGTCGTTCAATAGACGCGTGCCGATCGAGCTATACTCCGACCCGTGCTGGCATCCAGGTTACCGCTTAAAGCCAAACGAATGGTGTATTTAGCCTACGTTCGGTCCAGATTAGCTTACGCGGCGCCGGCATGGTACGCGTTGACATCAGGATGGCAGCGAAAGCGTATGCACTCGCAGCAGAACCTGGATCTTCGAGCAATCGCGGGAGCATTCCGCTTCGTTCGGAACTATGTGGTGGCGCGTGATCTCAAGGTGGAGACGTTAGAGAAATTTGTAGTCCGGTTGACGCGGAACATGTATGACCGCGCCAACAACGGACCACATGAATCTCTAAGAGGGATCGCACCACTGCGTGCCCGTCCGCCGGAGGGGTTCCCCTTCCGCGGAAGCTCTTAGAGACAGAATAGTCATTTTGAGACTTCTGTCTGCGACCTATGCTAGTCTTACGGTGCGATAAGGGATTTTCCCCCGCTAAACAGCGGGGTTCCTGCCTCCTCCACCGGGAGACATTGTTCTCCCGAGTTTATAACCGAATAAAAAGGAATGACCCTTGAGGCCCGAATTCTTCCCACACCGCGCACGCAACCGTAGGGGCGGCGGCGATGGATAACCCTATTTGTTGTTGTTGTAAGTCGGTAACTTTCAAATGCTGATAAATAACTATAAGTTAATACGCGAAGACAAACCTTTGTATAGTTTTTTCTCCTCTCTTTCTCAACCGATTTTCTTCATTTTTCTTTTGTTTTTAATCTTTTGACGCGCTTTATTTTTAACAGAACCGAAATTGAAAAGATAATTGTTTATGAAAAATTACAAATTCTCTATATCTCCATATTAATACGTGAAAGGAAACCTTTGTACTCGATAAAATAATAATAAAAATATGTAGTTTATGTTAAAAAAATCACTGAATGAATTTAGAGTAAATTATATGTAATAGGTGTCGTAAGAGGCGACAGAAGTCAGCCTGCTTGGTGGTAGGGCTTCGCGTAAAGATTATATTATCAGTATTATTATTAAGTCATTAATATTATTACTGGTATTATTATCTTTCCGTAAAGCCTGCCTGGCTAGCTACCACCCTTCTGCTTGAGTCAGCCGCCAAATGACTCGTCGTGTTCCGGCTTGGGGCTTGAGAGCCAGTACTTTCTTTCTTACTTTCTTCTCATTTCCTGGCCGAAAACGCATCGGTGATACCTTTGGTCTTTCTGATATCCATGGGCGACGGTGACCACTTATCATCAGGTGGCTCGTCTGCTCGTTTGTCGGCTATTAAAATAAAAAAAAAATCATGTACAGCCCCCACAGTGCAATATACTAAAAGAGCAAGTTTCTTTAGATTATTTTAAAAAATTGTAGTGAAATACATAGTGTTTTTTTAAGTTGTCAATGTCAAACTCATTATTTTGTAGTCAAATAGTCGTATAAATAGAAATTGTCTCAAAAGAATTTGCAATACGAGTACAATATAAAATATTTTGAATATAAATGATGACTTCGCCAAACTATAACTCCGTAAAATGAGTATCGTTTGAATTTTTAAAATTAAATCAAAAATCGATGCATAATGACTTATTTGTACACAGTCACAATTGACATATCAGAATTAAATTTGAAACAATTGTGTATAATGCTAATAAAGAACAAAAGAACTTGAAAAACCTTCAAACTTAAAAATATAATGAATTACGGTCGAATTTAGGAAATTGGACGACCATTAGTCCTTATTAAAACTCGTCAGGAGTTTCGCATTGAATGATTTTGAATTATTCTGCAGATCTGGTGGTAAACCTTGAATCTAACAGGAAAGAGATTTAGCATCATTCAATAGACACCAATGAAACATACCGAGTTTGTCGTGATTAAAATTTGTAATCGTTTCTAACTTATTCAACCATTTTCATGACATTTTTCGACAAAATCCGTTATCAGATGTGCATATCATACCTTTTTTTTTGACGAGGGGGAAACCTTCAAAAGGTACCCGGTGCCGTGGGAACGACACAGGGTTATGCGGGATTTTTACCCACTAAAACCCCCCCGGTGGCCTTCCTCAGCACTTGTGGAGAACTGCGGGTTCTCCAAAAGGAATACAACCAGAGTCCCCCAAGCGCGGCGTCCTTATGCTCGGGCTCCGCCCACGAGGGACCACAGGCCCCATCGCTCACCATCACCTTACAACGGTATGCGGCCACACGTACCGTCATCCTTCCCGGGGCTGCCGATAGACGGTTCGAGCTCCCACTCTAGCCGCCCGCAACCCAGAAAGCCTCCTTTTAGTCGCATGCACATCATACCTATCTTGTACTTATCTAGTAGGTATTAAACACTATTATATTCAAGGAATTAAACACTATTATTTCATTACTGATGTAAGTGTGTTACTTTGATCTCTGACTCTACATTCACATGTACGAAACCAAAGACAAGTTAGTTCCTGCGTTGAACTGGAAAAAGATAACATTAAACTAATGTGAAAAGTAAAAAAAGTGCGATGTTTTTCTGTGATGTCAAGAAAAACATCGATGCTGGTTTCCGATTAAAATATCGATCTACATTTCACGATGCTGATAGGACATCACGTTAGACATTGACAACAATTGACAAGTTTTAATATCAGTTAGCCGTCAGACGGCGCATTATTAGGTGCTTAGTTGTATTACAAGCTATTTCATTTAATAGTCGTGTGAAATGTTAGCAGATTTTGTATATTTGAACGTGTAGTGTTTCGCATTAACGAAATGAATTACTTTGCATTAATATACAACCGAAATTATGTTTTTCAAAATTCTAGTTTAATTTTAATTAATTAGTAAAAATGGGAGAAATATTTAACGTGACAGACTTTCAAAACTGGTTTGTGTTGTAGTTTTTACTATGCATTAAATATTTTTGTAATAATTCCAAGCATTCTTATGTAATTAATAGTATATTTGGTGTCCTTCATACTGTGATATTATTAGATATTTTGTTATAATCGAAAATGACTGTAACCTACACTGGCGAAGTTGCAACTTGTCGGGGTTTCGGAACTTTTTTAAAAGTTTTAAACAGGTAAGTAAATTTTACACACTCCCAGGGCGAAATTAAATAATGTAAAACCGTATTTGGGGTTGCAGCTTATATGGCCGATGACGATGTGACGGCAATATGAAATATTGGCTTAGCGAAAGTTAAAGTAAGGTTAAGGAGAAGGAGCAACTTATTGTTTGAAAAAATATAAATCAAACTTGTGTATGTTTTCTTTTATATGGTTGGTACATTCACAGGGAATTCTGGGACTCATATTGTATAAAAAAACCAGTCACATTGTGAGTAGATTCCATGTATGGTTGGGATCCTTATTGTAAAAATATATAATAATATATAAAACTATTTTGGTTATATATTTAGAATTTTCTTTTAAGATTTTCCTGAAAACTGCAGGTTCTATACTTATATTATTATTCATCATTTAATCTATATTTTGCATTCTTTCCAAATGTACACTACACTTTTTGTGATAAAGACTGGATATCAAAATTTTGTATATTGTTTATAATATAATTTAAACATAAAAAAATATATTTTGTATTATGCAAAACAAATCCTTTTATTATGTAATTCACGATTTTTTTTCACTTTTGCTTTCCAATATTAGCCATAAATCATAATAATAATGATAAATGCTTACTTCAAAGTTGCCCCCACAGTAGTAACTGTAGGGTAAATATTTTTTGAAAAATAAAAACAATTTTCATTTTCAAATATGTTGAGAATCATCAAGAATCAATTTTTGTGTGGTTTCAGTTTTATGTGTTTAGACAAATATTTGACTAACATGACATGGTGCAGAGATACTGTCCGTGATCTTTTTAATGTGTATTGAAGATTGTGAGTTGAAATTTCTGTATTATTATTCAAGCACAGCAAAGTAACACACTCAAGGACGTCTCTATGTTCACACAACACATCTATGTAGACATTTTTCAATTTTGACTTCTTACAATTTTCCATTTGTTTCTCGAAATATATTTTGCTTTGTGACCCTGCCCTATACAGATCCATTGATACTAACAACCCCAAAATCTTTCTTTGTGATAACCTCTAGGATTTGAAGTCTAAGTGATTCAGAAGTAATATTTATATAATTTTTTGTATAAGTGTGCTAGTCATTAATATTTTACTGGTATTATTATCTTTCTCTAAAGCCTGCCTGGCTAGCTACCACCTCCTGCTTGAGTCAGCTGCCAAACGATCGTCATGTTCCGGCTGGGGGCTTGAGAGCCAGTTCTTTCTTTCTTACATTCTCCTAATTTCCTGGCCGACAATGCATCAGTGATACCATCAGTTTTGCTGATGTCCATGGGCGATGGTGACCACTTACCATCAGGTGGCTCATCTACTGGTTTGTCGGCTATTATCATAAAAAAAGTCACTTCAAAATGTCTGACTACTTTTTTTTTATTATAAGTTAATGCTTGACCACAATCCCTCCTGTTGGTATGTGGCGATGTAGTCTTGACGGTAAAGCACATTAACACAATAAATGCCTATTCAGTCTTGACTTGAAGTCATGCACGTTTCATATTTAGGTATCGTAAATATGATCCTGCTTCCGAATTTTGCAGTAAGCTGAAATGGCTTGTGTTGTTCACAAATACCATTTTAAAACAAACAAAGAACGTTTTGAACGATGCGTTTATACTAGGGATGTTATGGATGTGAAAATTCGGATCCGGATATGAATAACATTTTACCAGTTTCGGTTACGGTTACGGATATGAAATTATTTACGTTACGGATATTAGATGATTTACACATGGAAAAAATATAATGTATTTACAAAGTTTGACTTTCTTTGTAGGTATTATGTGGTATTATTATCACAGAAAAAACAAATTAAATAATAAAAACTCTCTAAAATGAGAACGATGCGACTAATGTATCGGCTCGGTAGGCGTAAACCAGTCATAACGTGCTTTATTTAGCTTCTGCCTCTATCAGGTTTTATCTGAAACTTTTTTATCGGATTCGGTTACGGTTTCGGATATATTATATTTGGGATATTCGATAGTTTCGGTTACGGTTACGGAGCTCCATAACATCCCTGGTTTATATAACGATCGTTATTTCCGCTCCACTGAAAACCTACATTTTCTTCTATTCTTTTTTCCATAGTCCGTCTTTCCTCAATTAATGTTTCACTGACCGCTATCTACGTATAGAATTATTTACATTCACATCGTCAGTACAAGCCCCGAGTACCATTAAAAAATTTTCTTAGTTCATATAAACTTTCTCTTTGATTTAAGTCCGCACGCATACAATTTTCACAACTTTTTTAAGTATTTGCTTTACATTATTTGGTACTTCCGGTATTCCAATTCGATGACGTTCAGAGTTTTTTTGTTTCAATACAAAAGTACATAAGAAAATAAGAAAATAAAATTAATTTCCTTAGTTTTTATCCGAGCGTTCACGTTCACTTCTTTTTATTCTTGGGAATTCAACGTTATTATAAATGGTGATTTCCATCCAGGCAAGGGATATTTATTATTCAGTGGCTTAATGCATTTTCTATTCTTGCCTACGGCTAAAGTTCATTGAACGCTGTATGTTATGGATTAAAGTAGAACCTTAAAAGCTATTTGAAACATTTCTCGGGTCTGTATGCATGAACGCAATATCTGAAGAGGACATTGTTCTATTTAGAAATTGCATGTAATGCGATTAATACTTGGTTGAAAGCACATTCTTAGCAATGTTATTTATATGTAGCTGAATCCTACATCGCAATATGTCAGTTGTGATGTCTCATTGTGAGTTGCGAAATCAAGTTAGGAATTATATTTATTTCCTATTTTACCTATATCCTCTTATTCCAATGGAAATTATATTAAACATAATGAATATAAGTTTTTTTATTTAAAAAGTATTCTATTTACTTTAAAGTTCAACCCGTTAGTTTTATTTTTTAAACATTAAACATTTTTCGACTGTGCCAAAAATCTGTGTGGGGCACTATTTTCTAAAAAAAATGTATCCACAATTTTTATTTATTCTAACAAATATTAATTTGGTATTTTAAGTTGGTAAGGCTTATTCTTTAAAAAAATAAATTCATGATTGACTTCGCGCAAATAGCTGGAGGGGGATATTTTTAACCGACTTCAAAAAAAGGAGGCGATTCTATGTTCATTTTTATGTATGTACAGTTATAACTCCATTGTTTATCAACCAATATCGATTATTGTTTTTTATTATTTATAGTTCGGAATTACTTCCTTTTAAATATGTTGAGAATCTGATAATGAATTCTGAAGATACAGATACCGAAACTTCAATAATGATTGAATTATTTTATCCCAGTTGTGGCAGCATCGCCTGGGGGTAGGTACTTCCACCGTAAAATGTATTTTTGATTACGACTGTGATGATAAGTTATCAGCACATCAAATTTTATTACAATCGGTTAATGGATCGATATAGAGTTATTAATTGTCATACGAACAGACAATCAGACAAAAATTCTAAAAACACTGTGTTCAGATTTTTATCATGTAGTTAACGTGTAACATTCACTTTTTGAAAAAAAAATCCATGTACAGATTTTTTCATATAAATTAGAGTAATTGCGTTCGCATGTTTTGATTATGATTCTTACCTGAAATATTGTAATGATTCTCATTAATAACATGGAACAGTGATTTCATTGTAGAATTTTTAGCCAATGTTACTTGATACAGATATTATTGATGTCATTGGATGGTAATTTTTCCTTATATACGAGAATGCTACAAAAATAAGTTTGTTGTATCTATTTCATGTCTTTACCATACTTTGATAATTTATGCATAGTAAAGGAAACCTTACACTATTATTTTACTAAGAAAACGATTGCCGTGTTGAGATTTTCGACTGATTTTTAGAGTAAAATTCAGTCTTTATAAATTAATCCTTATCCTTTGAAATAAATTCAAAAATAAATCGAGAATTTGCTAAGCCCGTATCACTCTTACCGACTTGTAAATGTTTAGTCAGAGAGATTTGCCAAGTTTGTAGTGAAACATTATTTCCAGTGTTAATATTTGTTTGGGTTCTCGTATCGACCACGCTCCGCAGCAATTCTTCGATTTTGACATTCATGCTGAAAAAGCCATTCGTTGATATTTAAAATTAAGTTCATCTGGAGAACGTGTTGTATTATTGTAGACATGAATCTAATATCAAGCAAAAAGTACGCCCACACTTTTTTGTTAATATGGTAGCGACCTTGATTTGCTGCTTAACGATATGTGACTACTGGCCGTAACATCCGTCCGTCAAGGAGAATGGAGTGAATCTCAGTCCAAAGCTGTCTACAGGCGCGTAGCCACTGCTGCAGGATTATCGAGTTGGACCGTGTGCATGCTGTCGGCTGAATAATTTAACAAAATTAACTTATTACTTTTGTGTCACAGAAATAGTGTCTACGGTAGAATTGACTCTGTGCGTATCCTCGTAGATCCGTATTACATGATTTTCAAATATCTTTTTAATGAGTGAGTACAAAAATATATTTATGAAGTGATTCACATAATAAATTGGTTTGATGTAACCAACATACATTATCCTGTAGGTAGGTACTTTGGACGCGGATTTTGAGTAGACGCCGCGTCAGGTTGACGTGAGTTTTGTCTGGAATTTCAGGGTAACGAAATAATAAATAATAATCTTTGGATTAATAAATTAATTAAAAAAAGATGAGTTCTCCAAACTACCCTAATACATCCGTTCAATGAAGAAACACTTTTCACGGATTACATACTTAAAACTTCGGATAAACTGCTCTAGTTCGAGTTAACATAAATTGACATAGTTAAATGGCATAGTTAATTTATGCAACAGCGCGGCCATTAGTATAATATTTATTGTTAATATTTCGGAGGACGCGTTAGGAAGTCTCTTAGGATTTTAATTTTACACATGATGAATCTTGTTGGCATAAGAAATTACGAGGCATGAAACACAATTAATCACTCCATCGATTTATCAGCCTCAAAATATATTAAACATAAATATGTGTGCTTATTCGTTATAATAAATATTGATGGTTGCTTTGCACATCATTTTCATTGAATTATAAGTGCTGCAACTTTACTGAGATCTGTTGTGAAAAAACCAAACTCCAGCTTGGCGATGACCATGAAGATGACGTCATGCTGCCATTCATGAGCGCGGTGCGGGTTGGTCGTAATCATACTGATATTATTATTGCTATAATGTATTCTTAATACTGATAGGTATGGATAAACAATATAAATGTAATATGTGATAATGTTCATATGAAACGGTATGTATAACAAATCGAAGTGAGAAAATATAGCGTAATTTTGTTCATTTTTATAGAAAAAACTTTTGTTAACATTCAAGTTAGGACAAGCTCTTGTTCTTCGTTTTTGTCGATTTCTCCATTGCTGAAGGTCGTGCCCATTTTTGTAAGCCTTGGTGGCGGAGCTGTCGAGCTGCTTCCACCCTATCTTCTGCCTTCCTGAGAGCGTCGGTGACCGACATGACTATGATCTCTTCACGGTTTCGGACCATCGGCTTTGTGATCGGCCTCGTTCTTTTTCAGTCTACTTTGCCAAGCACAACCAGTTTATCAAAATTTTCTGGCTATCTCTGTGCTATGTGCCCAAACTAGGAGAATATTCGTTGGTAGCAGATTGTGGAGAATCTGGTTTTGATTTTAAGCTAGTTGAGGATAGATCAGTTGGTTCTTTTTGCAGTCCACGGAATACGCAACATTCTCCTCCAGCACCACATCTCAATTAGTTTAACTTCTTTCTGTGCACCGCGCGGATCACTCAGGGCTTGGATGCGTACAAGCAAATGGAGAACACAAAAGTTCGTACCAGTCTCCTTTTGGTAGAATTGGAGATGTTTCTATGTTGCCAAATTCTTGGGAGTTTGCTCATAGACAAAATCCCTCACGACCCCCAGATTAGACAGCGATCTAGTCCGCTGCAAAAAAGTTTAAAACTGGTTGAATAGACAAAGCATTTTTATGTTAATAGTTTGCGCGTGCTATACAAGTACATAACTTTAGCATATATTCGCTGTTAAATACAAAAAAAAGATTAAAATTTTGGATCATATACAAAAGTCGCTTTAAAGATATTATGATGTTACGACTTTAGAATGTAGGTAAAATGCATTCGACGCACTAACATCAAATTTTCCATTAGTGTTTTTTGGCTCTACGAGGTTATTCCGCACCCAGTGTTTAATGTGAACGTATTTAAAATTTTAATTCTTTATTCAAACCATTAGAGGAAAATTCTTTCCGATCGCTTATACATTTATTAATATCTAGCTTACGTTTTGTACTGTTTTCCTCAAAGCTTTTATTAATCGGCATTTTATGCTGTCGCATGTTCTAAACTAACGAATACCGAAATCAATGCATCTTTTATTTGAAACAGTAAATAAACTATGACTGTTCAAAACTTATGTATCATATTTTATTTGTTGTTTTTTCACGTTCAATAATAACGGCCATGACTTAGTTGGAATTACTTCCAACGGCAACTAGAACAAGTGTTGCAATTTTCCTTGTTAAATGTGTGTTGATGAGTAATGATTGCCCTGTTCGTGGATATCCACCTACGGCTAATTTTTGTGATTTGCATTCATCCCAGTAACCCACTGGTGTGCAATGCCAGGCAGAAGGAGCTATCTGCCAATGCCTACGGGTCTAAACATACGTTTAGTGTTTATTAGCGATTCAGTGTGCTGAAGTCATTTGAGAACACGATACGTCATATGTATGACTCAAGCTAATTACAGGATCAGTGATTAAGCACATTTGTTTGTTGATTGGAGGCACATGAACGGTTGCTAAATCATAGTTTTTATTGCTCTGCCATCTAAAATGAACTCGTGATGCAAAAACAACTGTAATAATTAATGTTTTCCATAAATTGAATTTATTTTTTATCATATTTGTGAATAATTGTATAATATCCATATAAGGCTTCCGGAAGAAATTTTCTGCCTTTTAAAAATCTATGTATATCGTGGTCTTAAATACCGACGGACAGAATAAGTTACTTAGTTTTAGTTCTATTTATAGATTGATCTCAGAGTAACTTTATGTCGTTTTCAATAACATGTTGAGTATCTATCTATGGAAGTTTTTGAAATCAGAGACATCGTATGCAACCCTCTAATTAGGTTCTGTTCAAGCAAAAGCGGACGACGCGACGAGACGCCCCGTCACGCGACGCAATGTCGCGCCGCTTCGTGTCGCGGCGCATTTCCCTTTACAATCAGCCGTATACATTCAAATTGACAAGAAACGCTATCTCTTTCCATTAAAGTTGATTTTCATTTGTCAGTTTTGTATGTGGGTAGATTTTCATCAATTAACATTTTTGATTTCGTACAGGTGTGTATTATTATGAAGAATTCAAAGCACAATGAATGTATATTTCATATATTTGTTAACGTTTTCCCCTATTATTATAAACTTATAAACGGTAGGGAAATTTAATATTAATGTCATTCTCAACCAGTCGCCCCTTGGTATTTTTAAGAGCAGGTGGTAGGGACAAACGTAACATGACTCCAATAATAATAAAATATATTAAATATAGAATACAATGCTTCTGGGGCCGGTGGTGTTTCTGGTATCGAAACGTAAGAGACGTAGTATTGATTGTGGAATGGTCTTTACGTCTATACTCTGACCGAAGCTTCCTGTGAACTATTTAGTAACCATCAAAATGATCAAAAAAAAGCTCTGATGTTGTTGCACTTGTGAACCTTTTATTTTATCTGTGTTATTCCGAGGCGGAGGTGAAATTAAACAAATTACTAGACTGTGGGGCATGGATCTATCTGAACTGAATATAATTACGCAGTGAGTATTCAAAAATCTGTATCTTCACGCGATTTATGTTGGTTCGAAGCTACATTGAGATTTCGAATACAGCCAGACAAAAACGTACTTAATTAAAATCTGTATAAACCCAATCATGACTATGCTGTGTAATTTTAAATGCTAGAGATCATTTTAAATTGTCTCATCGTAGTAAAAATGTGTTGTGTAAGTCGATATATAATGCAAGAATAAATAAAGTGTCCGGAAATAATGATAATCAGTAAAATATATCATTTATTTTCTTTTATATATTAGTTTACAAAGAATAGTGTGTATAAACCCTTTGAAAATATGTAACAAATACAACAATGTATAACAATCTGCCCTCGCTTTGCTTCAAAAATCCAAGCCTTGCTTTTGTTATTATCAGGCATTTAATAAATTTATCTTATTCTCTTTTATCTTAATGTGCTCTTCTTATATTCATTCTATCTATATTATTCCTATATTATTTTCTTACTTTTATGAATAAAAAACATTCGTTTATTATTAACATTAGGAAATCAGACAAGTTTAATTTAAAATTACGATTGACACGACTTGCATAGGTTTTAAGCTAGTTCTGTTAGTACTAGTTAGTGTTCTAGTTAAGTACTGGAAAAATATCATTTTATATTGTCATGATGTTGTTGTTTCAGAGCATCGCCATGAGCAGTAGGTTGAAAAATAAGACTTCCATATGGACAATAATAAGCCTGTTATGATGAAACCCTTGTGATGAGATATATTTGTCTATCGTTCGAAAAATATCTAATTGTAAAGTAGATCAATTTTATCTGTTATTGAGAAAATATTTTTTTATTTCATCTCTAGCTAACAGATATTTTTTCGCTGTCTAGTGTGACGATGAATACAATGACTAATATTAGTCAACATTTCGTATGCAAAGCATGACGCAATATCCGTTCGTGATACCCAAATTGACGCTTACCTATCTATTTTTCTTTGTCCTCACACGTAAATCGTGATAATAAAATTAAGTACTCTTTATCTTAATTATGATATCATTTCCTGACAGTGTCGTTGTACTGCACGAAAAATAAACAAGTGCCACTCGAGGACTATAAACCTCTTAATAAAATGTTCACATTAACACTCATCCTATTCCATTTAAGAGGATTGTGTGGCAACGACAAAAATAATCCGTTAATCGTTTATGTAGTACGACATATGAAAACGTATTTGATATTGTATAGCTACACGTAATATTACCTGAATGGGAGTCATTAAACTTCAGTAGCGCGCGGGTTTCGGACGTTTATTTCATGATCGCGTGCTTAATTACTTTCCTTGCAAAGGGTAGTTGCAGAAGTAGCACAGAATGTAATGATACCAGATATGGGGAAACTGCGGCGTCCATGAGATTTTTGTGCGGGCCTCAGTACGAGCTAGCTTTGATTTAAATTAATTTTAATTATACAGTTAAGAACAATCAAAAAATTTATAGAATGAAATAAAGAATGGTATCGATGTAAGTATTTTTTACACAAAATCTACTTAATATTATTATATCCTATTAAAAAACGCTTGTAACGCTAAATATTGTAACGTCTCATAAACCCATATATATCTGGAGAAATGCTGTTTAGTATCCATGTCTAGGAGAGTAAGCAAAATATTTATTTTCTCGCTTTGGGAGCACATTATTGTTGCGAGTCAACATTTTCTTTCTGACAAAAATTAAAACTAGTTTAATACCGAGTGTAACAAATAAAAAGTATCAAAACAAACAACAAGAAATAAAAAACAAACGACATTACAAAGTGATATATAACCGAATCACAAATTTAATTAAGTACCTAAAATTGCATCATTCTGGTTCAATTACATATACATATATCTCCAATGTCATAATTCTTGCCACATTATGTTGTTTATTAATTTGAATAAAATAATATTATATACGCTAACAACTGTTAGGAGATATCTTCTATACAATAAAAAAGAATCAACGGTCTCGTATCGAGCTATGGGCACTCACAAAAAAATATGTAAGCTGGCTTTATAGTTGATGTAGATGTATTTGTATACCTGATATGGTTGTAGTGTCAATACAGCCTTAAAATTTAAGAACAGCTGAACCAAGGAACATTAACGGACAAATTACGCGTGTACTTATGAATTAGGCGTCAGAACGCTGTCAAAGAAATTATAACAGTTTCCATAAAATATATAACATGTAAAACTGTGAACTTATGTAGAATTTAATACAATAGTTCTAGTGATTACAGTGTATGGGCTCCATTTAATTTTTTGTTCAAATTATCCTCTCTTCTTGGGGCACCGTATTTAGCAATGGATCAGGCAATGGTACAAAGTCCTTCCTATTAGAGGCTCTGTAATATCTAGTTTAGTTTTGAAGGTATTTTAGCACGGTGGTCTTTTTCCTATTTGCCTGGGTGCTTACTTCTCGGTCGGTGATGCGGTTAGGAATATTGATAGACCACTCACCATCAGGTAGCCGGAGACTCCGATGGTCTTGTCCGACCTTACGCACGCTCTAGTCACCGGGGTCTCCTACGATACTTTCGAGATGAGGTGTTGGAAGATTATTGAGGTGTATGTATAAAAAATAAAGAATAGGGAAATGTATCGTAACGAGGTCGAATGTTGTGTTTGTAAACCGAAGAAATACGAGTACCATATGCAGTAGAAATATCGTGGTCAGCGTTGGCAGTGAAACACAATAGCCGTATGTATATACAAAAATTTCTATGGGTACTGAGCATAGACATCTGCAGAATGATTCGTTAGCTAAATGGAAATTTGTAACGCTTTATATGTTAAAGAACCCATTAGCTAAAAGCTAGAAAAATGGCTGATCACAACATGGCTCGCGTGATCGCGTCTGACATAGCTGCCTGTTAATAATTATCTTCAACTAGTTACTAGAAAACCAAGGTAATTTTCAGCACTAGCTATCGCGAGACTAACAATGCACAAAATTATATCTTGATATATTATGTTTTAGTACTCACAATTATACTACGGCAGTAAAATTAATGATTATCTTTAACTGTAATTCGTCGATATGAACAATACTAGAACTATATTAAAATGTAATCATAATATCAGTCATGGATAGTATTTTGTTGATTAAATAGCTTGATTGTTTGAATGCTAATTTATTTTATCTATCGGCATACGTAGCGTATGCACGTAGCGTAACCGGACATATGTAGTTCATGGTAGATAATGTTGCCAGCTTTGTATTATTTTTGAATACATAATTAAACGATAATGCAGATTGCACACACACATAATATGCATTTATCAACATTTCATGTAGCGATTTTTAATCGCGCCCGCTTCGCTGAAGGGCATTCGTAATCTGAAGATTTGTCTAATCTTTGTTGTAAATTTCGTAGACCTTGTGAAAGGATAAATTGTTATCTTGTATAATATAGATATCTTTGTAGAAAGGTATTACTTATATGTCAGAATATTTCGATATGTTTAGGATGTATAACCTCACATACTCCGGTTGCTTTCGGGAAAAATCGTTATATTTAATAATTATTTTTCTCCCTTTTATTGTCTTAGAATATCTACCTTTTTGGCTGTAAGGCAGACACGCTTCCAAGAAATGAATCAATTGGCGAAGATGTTAGCCCAGTATTTAATGGATAACCATGAAATAGGTTATAGACGAGCTTTTCCCGTTCAGAAAAAAATACAACAAAACTATATCTTTATGAAGTTTTTTTTAATAGGTACTACTTTTTTTATGTTATGGTTCGCTAGGCCTACAATTCTATCGCATATCTTTATCATATTATCATAACCTAAGTAACCTAACTATGTAGATAGGTAAGCAGGAAATAGTAGAACTAGTTGTTTCAGTTTTTTTAAAACAAAGAATGTTTAATTATTCTGTGAAAATGTGCCAAAAATAAATAATAAATAATAATAAATTTATTTGATAGTTTAACCTCATTGGATGTAAAATAAAAGTAAGAAAACACGAGTGTCTAATAGTATTACAAAAATAGAAGTTTAAAGTTGATTTAATTAATTATTGTATCGATTGTAAATAATTAGTTATTGATGTTAGTGCACAGAAGGGGTAAATTTGATAAAATAACGAAATATGCAATATGGGAATATTGTTTGCAGTAAATTGCACCTTACTGTTTAATAAAAAAAGTATTAGCGTTTAATAATATAATAAAGAAAAGCGAGATGGAATTCATTCGTTTGTAGGCCCCGTGAACAATATTTTAAAATAAAGTAAAAAATGCAGTCTTTTAAAAACTCATAATCTCAAATATTAGCCAGGATTTATTCGTTGTTGAATTTTTTGCGGAAAGGCCATGAGCTCAGCTATAACCTATTTCAAGCTTATCTATTAATTACTGAACACTATGTATTTTGTATGTCATGAATCACACAATGAATTAGATAATAAACATTTATAACTTTAATGACATTATTCTATCAAGTCACTCGATAATGTTTACTCATTTCAATTTCAAGAATCAACTAAACCCATTTGTGAAGTTGCAGTTCCCAGATTATTTATTTAATTTATACTTTTTGTTCCAGATGGCGTGGCAGTATATACAAGTTGATATGGCTAGACCTTCTGGTCTTCTTACTTTTATATTATACATTAAATTTGGTATATCGTTTGGTGTTAGATGAACAATCCAAAAGGTGGGTTGTAGAAGTATATGTATATTATTATATTTAAATACGGTTCCTACAAAAGTATTTTTAAATTCCTACATTTTGTATGTACAAGTTTTAAAGGGTTTTATCCGTCTAAAAATATACATACATCTTAGTTTCATTGCGCGATAGTCACGTTTATTACCAGCCTGGCTAACTACCGTCCTCTTTGTACTGTGATATGTAATATGTTCCATTGCAGTGTAGATAATTACATTTGGTGTCGTAGATGTGCACGAACGGTGATGAATGTCACTGACCTTCTGCTCGTTTGCCAATATAAAATGATTTGGGTTTTCTGTTCAGGCAATTCGAAGGTGTAGTTAACTACTGCAGCTTCCATCGCAATGTAATACCTTTGTCGTTCGTGCTCGGATTCTACGTCACTGTAGTGATGAACCGATGGTGGAACCAATACACTACCATTCCTTGGCCGGATTCAATCGCTGTGTTTGTATCCGCTACAATTCATGGACAGGTGAGGGCTTACATGTATTACGCCATATATTATATCATATTAGGGCACCCTCGTAGTTCACTTTGTTCGGTAGTGAGTTTATTCTCAGGACAGCTGTTTGTGATATCATATTTGAGTGCGTTCACATCACCCGCAACATAAGGAATGCTAGTGCCGTTTGTGAATTTATTTTTATGATGTTCCTGTGGACTCTTACGTTAAATTTACAGAAATAACAGTGTTGCAATGCCGTTAATCTGCTAGTAAATAAAGATTGACATTATATCTGAAGGAAGATTGATAAGGTGTTTGCATTATTTATGCTATCAAGCATAATCTTATCGTGCCATACGGCAACAGAGCTTGCGATAATTACACGTAACTTCTTAGTATTTCAGTAAAAATATCACATCTGTGTATCATTATTTAACCGTTTAAAAAGTTATCAATGATATATAACCAAATACAGTCTAGTTATTTATAAGAAATAAACAACAATATCGCTATTTTAGTCTTCACCAAATAAGTACTATATTCCATCTCAATATAAGTGGTCATAAGTAATTTGAATGTGTCATGTCAGCTCATTGGGCACTAGTATCTACTCAAGTTCAATTTGTCAGAGTTACGTGCTAAATAAAAAATATTTGTCACTTGCTTCTATTTAAGAGAACATCGTGAGAACAGCTGCATATCTGATCTGTTATGTATAATGTTCACAAAGATGTGTAAAGTCTGACACGTTGGTCACCTTGAATTACGGCGTTTTCCTTCACGCTCTGACTTGTGAGTAGGGATGATGAATATGAAATGCGTATCTGGATATGGATACGCATATATGTATAATATTTTACCGGTTTCGATTACGGTTTGAAATTATTTCGTATTATACAATTATTTCGGTTACGGATATTAGATGATTTAGGACTTAGAAAAAATATAATCTATGTACAAGGTAACAGTTTGACTTTATTTCTAGTTATAATGTAGTATTATAATCACAAAATAAAACAATAGCCTTAAAAATTAAATATAAAAATCTGTAAAAGTGATAGCGACGCGACTAGTGTATCGGATCTGTCATAACGTATTTTATTTAGACTACCGCTATCATCCGAAACTTTTTTATCGGATTCGGTCACGGTTACGGATATATTTTATTTCGGATATCTGATAGTCTCGGTTACGGTTACAGAGCTCCATAACACCCCTGCTTGTGAGTAGAGACTTCAGTACGGCAATCGAGTATTTGCCTAAAAATCTTGAAATATTTAATTTAAAATTTTATTTTTGGTACTTATGGGTAAATCACTCATATTTTTGCAAACAGACAATAGTTATATATATATATATATATTAAATTGCGACGTTAAATGAGGGTAGTTGTAGATTAGACACATTTTGTTATAGTATGCTATACTAGAATATATACTTTTTTTTTACATAAAATAAGTTAATCCTTTAAACATTTCCACCTGATGTTAAGTGGTAATGAAGTCTAAGATGTTGAGCGCATTAACTTATAAAAGCCCATTTCACTCCCATATCATATGTAATTGGGAACACCGACGCAGGCAAGCTATTCTAAACCTTTGCAGTGCGCATGAGGAAAGATGACGCACAGGATGGATACACGCCACACGTCGGGTTCTTCGATGAAATAACGGCTATGAGGGACTTTTTCCGTACAATGTCTATGCACACTCTCCGTATGCACCCAAGGCTTTGAAGATTGGTTTCCACCAGATCGGGGTCACCAATGAGAAGAAAAGATTAGTAGAGTATTCGATCCGATCGATCAATTTTCTAATACCGGGATTTCGGGATTGGTTACTCACGATACCGGTATCCCGGGACAGTCCCGGGATTATAGACAGGTAACAAAATCCAGAGTATATTATATGAATCAGCTGTTTATATTATTTTCAATGACAAAATAACTGAAAATTCATAACATAATAATTCGTCAAAAGTTCAACTTCACCAAAATAAAATTTAATGTATTTTAAAATAAACAACAGCTTCTGTTAGAATTTTAAAAACATAAATTAACTCGGACATAAATACTTACGTTATTATTACATGTGTACATTACAGAGGTCAGTACTAATTCGTTACAAAACACATTGAGAGTCAAAACTAAATTATTTGATCCCAACTGAAAGTTTTCTTATAAGAAATAAACTAAATGTTGGCCAATAAAAATTAAAATTAAAACGTTAAACTTTGTAAAATCCAAATCAATGAGGTTTAAGTTCGCCAGATCAGTTGGGAAATTAAGATTGTTGACAAAATTTTAAGTGAAGAGTGTTTTTCCTTTCATGCACTATTTTAATGATTTTCTTTCTTTATTTGTGCAATCCGGAAATTCCCGAGATTGGTTAAATATAATCCCGAAATTTTCGGGATTGAAAAACGACAGGGATCCCGGGATCGAATACTCCACTATAAAGCCTGTTTGCAAGCCTCTCCAGCGAGTCCAACATTGATAGATGCGATTTGGCAGCATCAGCCCAAATGTGACAACAGTACCCCACACACGAAGGGATCCGAGCTTTGTACAAGGTTAAAAACTGTTTCGGTATGATGTACCGCCGCACCTTCGCAAGGACTCCGAGATTCCTTGCAGCCACTTTAGTTTAGCTTTGGACTCGATAAACCGATCGAAGTTGAAGTTCGAAGAAACTTCAACAATTGAAGACGATCAGTGCATTCCAAGGATAAATTTGGAAAAATAGGAGCCAAGGTGAACAGGCTCCTCTTAGCAGAGAACAGACAACAGATACTTCTGCGTTTTGTGGCGATGAATCTCATAAGGTTGGCATCACCCCATTCGAAGACATTTTACATTTTAACTCTGATCAAAAATAAGTTATAATCTTGGTGACTTTGACATCATTAGTAAATTGTGATAACAATTTGTTTTCAAACAACTTCCTTATCTGATAAAGCCCTTAAAAATTATATTAAATTTGATGTTGACCGAAAGTATTTAATACATCACGTTTGTAAACAATACTTATGATGTAACACTTATGATTTTTTTGTCGTCCGATGCTTTTTTTCACCGTTGCATATACGTATCTAATATTAAAAAGGAATTGTATTTTTAAATTTTTGGCAACTCTCGCAAGTCGGAAATACAGATTGTTTTAAAAATAAATCTTTGTCATAAAATAATATAGTCTGCAAAATATCTGCGTTGTTTTTGCTCTTCGTACAAGTGATTACAATTGATACAAGATTACCGTGGTGTCGTGGGATAAGACCGTTACAGTATACTCAATTTAATTATGTATTGTTGTCAGGATGAACGAGGGCGATTAATGCGGCGAACAATCGTACGTTACGTCTGCTTGTGCTTGACCATGGTGCTCACGATGATCTCCCCACGAGTTAAGAAACGATTCCCAACACTGGACAATCTCGTGGAGGCGGGTCTACTACTCGATAATGAAAAAATCATTCTCGACAACCTAAATGAAAAATTTCCTAAGCCATCTAAACATTGGTATGTCTGGTTTCGTTCAACTAATTGCGTCAGCTCAGAGAATAATAGTTATTCCGAGAGGAGGATCAATATACAAACGATTAGTTTAATAGATAAATATATTACCAGAAGTTTTAGACAATTTTTAGCGATGACGAAATAGAGAGGCAGAAAAACAGTGTGAAATCGATCACTCCATACAAATTTAAGTCCAAAATCAGCGTAGTTTTCGGAAGTCGGACATTGGCCATATTTCAACAAATATTTTCAAAGTTCGTTATACCTTTTAAAACATTAGGTTTTCTAGGCCTCTTGAGATGACTTCTACAATTTTTATTCTGTATGGTATTCTTGCATAAAATTGCCTTTTGGTATTGCTTATACTTATAAACTTACACTAAACGCTTATACGGTTACACTTTTTTATATTACAATCGTACGAGTTTGGAGGATACCGGGCGGTTATGAATTTAGCACCCATCTCTAAATTTCAATTTATGTGTATATTGAAAGATAATTATTACCTGACTCGACCCAAGCCCACATATTCACAGCACCGTTGTTATTATTTTTGAAAATTTTAAATGAAAATATTGTTCCTAGGTTACCAATTGTGTGGGCGACCAGTATAGTCACCAGAGCTCGTAAGGAGGGCAGGATAAGGGATGACTTTGCAGTTAAAACCATAATTGATGAGCTTAACAAATTCAGAGGTCAGGCAGGACTGCTGCTCAGTTATGACACGATAAGCATTCCACTTGTATACACTCAGGTAATTCATATCATTATTAAATGTCATAAATTGGTATTTTAAATAAGAATTCATTATGTTGCTCAATGGTAACAAGAACTACCCAAGAATCATCAGTTATATACAAATAACTAACTGTACTTATCTACGTTTGGACGTTCAGAAACGGGCACAATAAGATACTTTATATTATGCTTGACGTTTTTCACACGTAAATCGGCTTAACTTTCGGGCCTTCTGTCTGACGTACTTCTAACAAATTAGAATATTGTCAGTTATATCGTGGATTTTTTTCAGGTAGTTACCATAGCTGTTTACTCGTTTTTCATTACGTCCGCGTTGGGTAGCCAATGGGTTGATAATAATCGACATAATACAACAGGCACGGCCTCTATCAGTAATATTGACCTATATTTTCCTATATTCACTACGTTAGAGTTCTTCTTCTACATGGGCTGGTTGAAAGTGGCCGAGTCATTGATCAATCCGTTTGGAGAGGACGACGACGATTTTGAAGTGAACTGGTTAATAGACAGAGATTTACAGGTGAGTCGTTTGTTGATTTTTCGTTAAGAACGCTTAAAAACTGTTTCATATTAATGTCTCATAATGTATTACGAGTATACCTCGAGTACATAGCTAGATTTGAAATTGTAAGCAAAGCTCAGAATTGGACGACAATCGAAGAACATTGACGGAAACACGAAAAAGTATTATTTTATCAAAATAAATATTTTTTGAACAGACGAGATTTTGTAGCAGGTAATTAATGTAATAATAAAAAATAATTAAATATAAATATTTTTAATATACTAGTATTATTACAGTTTATTAAATTTAAACCAATTGAATCGCCTTGAGCATATTTAAACAGAAGACCTGACCATCTAATTAATAAAATTTGGCTGTATGCTGAGTGCATAAGTTTGAAATGCTTTAACATTCACTTTTCATCAGGCCTCATTGCCCAGTTGGTAGTCGTGCCTACCTAGCGCATAATACCAGGTTCGATCTCAGGCTGGAGCAAACACTTATGTAACCGACAAATGTTGTTTTCAGGTCTGTGTTTTTGTGATGTGTTCATTGTGTGTGTCCATTTCATCCACTATTAAGAGAATCCTGGTGCGAGGGTGTGAGAATTTATTGTTTTTTATTAGTTCATTTATTATATAGTTTACTAATTTTTGTATTGGTTGTCGTGGTTGTATTTTACGGGTTGAGACAGTAGAGGTAGTCGAAAATACTGTGTATGTTAGCATTAGAACTAACTAGTGATAACCTAGTAGTTTTAGTTGTCATCTACTCTGTCGCATCAACGGCCAGTCACCGCTCAGTCACGCCATGAATCAGGGATACCGACGTGACATAAATAACGATAAAGTACTGCAGCCGGCGTACTAGTTACATTTGAACGTGATGGTAATTAGACGTTGATTGAGAGGCGATGGTCGCGAAGTGACTGATATGTCTTTGTTGGCTGAAGGATATATATAACTTACAGAACCTATATTTCGTACTACTGAACACTTTGTGATTGGACTGTGTAGAAATGTACCATTGAGATATATTATATTACAAAAGCACATAATCTTTCGTTTATATTCTACAGGTGTCTTACATGATAGTCGACGAAATGCACCACGAGCACCCCGAGCTAATTCGGGATCAATACTGGGACGAGGTGTTCCCGTCGGAGCTGCCGTACTCCATCGCCACTGAGAACCAGAGGGAGGAGCATCCGGAGCCGTCCACCGCCCGCGTAGCAGTCCCGCCTCGGCAGCGCAGCATGGTCACAGTAGCCCCCTCCGCGCTCAAGATCGACGAAATGGCACCCTCCAACACCGTGAGTTACAAGTTCGCCCCACCAGAGGTTAGACACGTCCGTTTTATAAGCATGCTGCACGGCCGGACTCTCTATGGAGCTTAGCAGTTTGTCGGTGTTCAGGGTTGTCGAGTTTTATGTTAATTTTCCATGGTATTTACAAGAGTTTGCTGTCTAACTACTTCTGTTAATAATGGTACTGCTCTGCTCTGGTTGAGGACGTCATAATACATGTCGGTTGCTAATGTTGACTGTGGGAAAATAATAATTATCATAGTAGATATATAAATGTGAAAATAGTTCTGCATTGCGGTTTTACCGCTATTGAAATACATAGCCTCTTATTTTCATTAATTGACAACAATACTAACTAACTAAGATATTTGCAGAATATGCACACATCAACAAAGTATTAACAAAGTTATTAACGTAGATGTATTATAATAGATCCATGAAAGATGCATTTAGCAACAGCTGTATATAATACAAAGCGATTAATTTAATATGCACTAGTTAACAAGCGGGTTGTTTACTTCCGTCTTGATCGGTCACACCCACATGTCGTTGACAACCCTTGTTCAAATAATAATATTATAAGTAACTGATTACATTTATACATGTCTATAATTAGATATTAGTCACAGAATCTCAATCATATATATCATTGATATTTTTGTGTTTTAATAATCTTAAGTCTTGATTATACCAAGATTATTAGTGCTTTATATAGTTTTAATTATTATGATGTATATAATAATTATGAATCTTTTTTCATATTTTTTTTATTTTAAAACCTTTTTTGTTCGTAGCAAAATATCAGTGGATGTGTTGGCTGTCGGTGTAGCTAATGACTTTGATAAGTGTTACGTAACCGTGTTACCTTCAATGTTACCACGTAATCTTATTTACTTTTCTCTACATTACTCTATTTTTATTTTTTAATTTCTCTAACACTTTCCTTGTGGCTTCTTAGCTAAGTTTGGTTTTTATTTCTTGATTTTACTTATGGTCTAACGAAACTGTTTATGCTAATTTTAGTTGTGTTAATATCTGTTAAAAGGTTGCGTTACGTTAAAGGTATGTCCGTAACCGGTTGTGGGAGGGTTTCAATACGATTTTCAATTGGAGAGTGGTCGTAAAAGAATATTATTACGTCGGTCAGGTAGGATGTTACTACATACATACATAATGGAAATAATATATCCGCTAAAACTGGGAATATTGTAGACTTTGTAAATAGCGGACGGAACTGATAGACTTTGTTCAACGTATTGTGATAACACAATAAATAAATGATAGATTTTTATAAGGCTTTAGTATTTTGCACAGATTTTTATAATTTTCGTTACGTTTACGTTGAAAGCTTGGCATACGCTTCCGAATAATTGTTATGTTAATTAATTGGTAAACAGTAATTTGAATTTATAAATAGTACTTTTTAATTAAATTATAGTACGTATGTATCACTTGCTGTTCGCTCCGGTATCAACAAAGTAATGTTATTGCAGTCCCATGCTCCGATGTCGTTATCCTTTTATGAAATATACCTACCTTTTAGTGTTTCATACACATGAAATAACATACATCCTGCAGTATTTCATATTCTTAGTCGTTTAGTTGCCTATATCCTGTACTACGTTGAACATAACATATCGAATATTTGATAAATGGTATTTTATACAGCAACTTCAGATGAACGATGACGCGCAATCGGGAATACATTTCATGGTGTCGCGCGGCAGTCGACGTGGCAAGCGGGAAGACCGAAACTCTATGGGGTCTAGCAACTCGACGGCGTCGTTGCAACAGCCACCGCCCATGGCACGCGTTGCGTCAGTTACTTCCATGTTGAAAAGACTCTTCTCTAAAGAGGACACGCGGCAATCTTCTGCCCAAGCTGCTAACCAAACGGATGGAGGTAACTTTAAGACTTAACATTTTCTCTCCCAAGGCTTTTTTATAATAAATATTAAAAAAAAGATATTGCATTATTTATTGGAATTTTTTAAAGGTATATACGAGGACTTCAAATGCTTGAATGAGTGTGAAATATGCTAGGTTCAAAAAACTTGATCTACAAAATGTTTAGTACTTCGTACGTGTACGTCCACTAGGTAGACGCATCTTATGCACCAGTAGTCCAAATCCAAGACTAGTTGCCGCATTAGACCAGATGTTTTAGGGGATTATTCATCCTATAGCGCACTTGGTCGCTTAGTCCAGTTGGACTAGCTTGCGTCTTATATTCTTGGTCTTGAACAAGTAGTGTGCGTGATGCCCAAAGGATATTTTTGAATGATCTAATATTCAGTCTTATATTTTTGCTATTAAGACTAAAAGCAATGGACTTTTAGGGCTGGTGCGTATATGACAGTGTCGTATGGTATAGACTACAAATCTTAAACAGTAACAAAATTACAGGTGGCAAGTTCATAATATCGGGTAGCAATCCTGCGTTGAACAAACCGGCGGCGACAGCGGCTGGTAGCATGAAGATCGCCAACGAAGTTATCGAGGAGGTCGACGAACAGGCCACAATCACCAGCATGGGCAAACGGCCGGAGACCAGGTAGGCTAGATATCCGTCAAGTTTCTAGGTCATACCAATCAAACCAGTAAAATTTTTAAGAGATTGTAGAGTGAAATAAAGAGACAGGCACGAGTCATTAGAACCCGATCTGATATAATTATTTTAAAGACGTCCATGTTGTTAAGAAATTCAGTCGTTATGGTCTGGGTATTACAGGTCATCGTAGTCGATTATGAGGAACATAAGAGAATAAGAATACGGGTAACATGAGATTGGACTTGAAAAATAAAGAAATTTTTAAACCTATATAGTGAATGCAACGTTACATTTTACTCTCTTGCTGCTAAAATTATCTGTGAGCGCCTTGCTAGTCTATTATTTATAAACAAACTTAGGTTTTTAAGACTTTTTTCATAAGTGGATAATTTCGATGTTGATAAAAAAAATTGCAATATTTCCTTAATCAATATTCATGAGCTGAGTCACATTTGAATTGATTTACATTAACACAGTAACGACGCAACCAACTCCATAGAGTTCCTAAATTAACTATAATTTATTTAATAGTGCAATTGAGATTATCGACTAATGAACAATAGGTACCATTTGTATACTGAATTCTTTAAGTTGTACACTCACCGTCAGGGCGACATAGTGGAATACGATAGTTATACCGTGAAGTTTCATTCGGTAGAAAAGTGCAGAAAAAATTTACTGCGCAAGCCTTGAGTTCCTTTTGACAGCTCCTACAAAAAAGTTAAACGCGTATATGTGTTTATATATAAAAAACTAGATTAGATATGCCGATGCGTTCATATGAGATCTAGCAGTATCTCATCAGTAAAAAAATTTGTAATGCGATTTATAATATCTACACAGAAGCACTGTGCGACGTGTATCACTAGCATCTAGTAGGTACATACTTGCGACCATAATCGATCAATACGTAAATAACTATACTGATTTAGGTTAGCGTATGCAGATAGCTTTCAAACTAAGTTACTAAGCCGTTTCTTCCTTTCACGTAGTGTTCTTGCTCTTAACTCGAATACAGACTAAACAAGAACAAGTTCCTCCGTTTTGTTTAAAATTCTAAAGATCTGTGACGTTCAGGCAATATACATACATGTCTATGTGACTAATTGACTTACGTAACATTAATTAACAACAGAGTGAGTGGTGTTTCAACACTGTAGTGTTTTACTTACAAAACACCACACCACTAGCCACGTAAAATTGTCGAACAAAAAAGAATTGCAATGTTGAATTTGGATGTAATTCTTCCTCATAGAGAAAATATGCGATCGGATGAAGAACTAATAATGTAAATGATTTGATTTTGATTATGTAATGTTATAGCAGTCAATGAGTTGATTTATAAATTTTCAGATTGTTAAAACCTGGTACAGATAGGTATCAGTAATTTTTGCGCGATGCTTGGGCAAACACGTAAACGGACAGAATAATATAATAATATTGATTTTGCATTGTGCCAGAACTAATTATAAAATAACATTTAAGTGTATCTTTTTGTCATTTAAGTGTATCGCACTGGTTTACAATAAATAACTTAGTTCTAAATGCCAAAAAAACGAAATGTATAGAGTTTGCACTACCAAATGTGCAGAAGGTAGGCAAAATCCTTAAATTAAATAACGAATCACTGCCTATGGAACAATTCACAGTTTTTTTTAGGTATCACCTTAGATAGTAAGCTTCAGTGGGGCGCCCATATATTGGTTCTCGCGAGTAAACTTAGTAGGTCTGTCTACGCTATTAGGAAGATAAGACTGATTACTGATGTACAGACAGCTAGACTTGTTTATTTTGCCTAATTTCATAGTCTTATGTCTTACGGTATCCTAATGTGGGGTAAATCAGCGGACATTGATTCAATATTTATATTACAGAAAAGAGCAATTAGAGCTATATACAGATTAAAGTCGCGTGANNGAAAAATTTAAAGAA
>PDGT01000010.1:6645992-6725830 GCA_003671415.1 Megathymus violae
ACACCTTTAATTAAAAACCCATATCTCAAACGATGTCAGTGCTAACATAAGGCATAGGATATCTGAAGCAAAGCGAGGACGGATTACTATTGATTAATATATTAATAATATAAAATATGTTAATATTTGACAACAATCCCACTTGATGGTAAATGGTGATAAAATCTAAGATGTTGAGCGCATTAACTTATAAAAGTCTATTCACTCTCTCTTGAACACTCTCACATCATATGTAGTCAACAATAATAATACACCGACAATAATTGTCAATTTCTAGGAAAATTGACAACTGCATGGGCATTTAATGGGATACAAAATCGATGGTCGAATATTTCTCGAAAAAGAGTACCATTCGGATGTAGGTTAGGAAGATGGAGATTGCGCTTTATTAGGATGCACAATAAAGATTATTTTAATTGATGACAGTGAAGTTCGGGTTTAGCTTGTCTGTGCTGAAAAGTCACATTTGTAGCCAAAGTACCGTATCGCTGTCATACGTTCATAATTTTACAATGTCAACATATGAATTTGGATAGTTTATTGAATTTATTTTATTGTAAATTGAATTAAGTTGACTTTAAGATTTTTTTTTTTATTAATTAGTAATTAATCGATTACTGTGTTATGTAAAAATGAATAAATTATTAACTCTAGTAAGCCTAAGGCAATTTTTGTCTACTCGCGCCTTATCGGTTAGAATTAATGCTGATGGAAAAGATATACCCAAGAAGAAAAATTTTGAAACCCGGATAACATTGATTGGAACCGATAATTCTCTGAGCATTACTGATCTTAAAAATGCCCAAAGTCTTTCATTACGACGAGAATTAAAATTAGTGAAAATTCAAGACGAAGATTCGAAAACAAGAAGACCCGTTTATAAGTGCGTTTGTAATTTATTATAAATGCTTAGTATTATACAGTTTTCATTTTGAAAGCATTAAAATTAAAACTGAAATAACTTCACCGAAAGCAGACTATTATATATAATTTCATTAACATACCAAATTAATTTTGGACAAATCCTGTACTTACTGCAATTCTGTTTAGCGTGGCAGAGTATCGAAATTATTATTTTATAAGTTATCAGAACTATGTAATAATATTCATACTCATGTCATAATAGATATTTTTCTTTAGGTTGATGACTAATTCACAGTACCATGAAGAAGAAATATCAAAGCGGAAAGAGAAACAGGAAAATTCTAGGAATATTAAAGGGCAAAAACTACTCACACTTACTACAAAGATTGCTGAACATGACATTATGACTAGTGTCAGAAAAATAAAGAAACTATTAGAAAAGCAATATGAAGTGAAAGTTGTCATTAGTGGAACAGAAGAGGATAGTCAGAATTATGTAAGTGTTCAACATGACTGTACTATAGTCACTAATTGCTTCACCTCAAAGCTATTTAAGACTTAAAACAATACTTATACTTACAAATTGTATATAATGAATTGCTTCTAAGGGGTGATGGGGTAAATGTAAATAAGAATTGTTATTACTCTAACACGCCTGTAAAGCTGTCCAGTGCTGTACTTCTGTAATTGATTTGAACTTTTTATATCTAATCCAATTTTTATATTGATCACTTCTTGAATTTCAAAGTATAGTTTTTTTTATTTCCAATTAAGTAAGTAATTACAATCAGAGCTAGTTTCTGTTTGATCATAAGCTGTCTTTATGATTTTGATTTGATTCAGAACTCTGTTTTAGAGGGAATAAACCTAACAAAATTGGTTGCCCAATTCTGTTTGGTATGTGTAATTATACTGTATAAATGTGTTTTTTATTCATATAAAATAAAGCACAAAAAAAATTGAATACAAGTATAAAGTAAATATTCATTATATTTTGGCCTCATTGATTTTATAAATTGAGAAAATAATATATATTTGTTGTTGTCTGATCTATTATTTTGTTCATTTTTACAGGAAAGGATATATTCAATTATGGAAAAAAATTTGAGTTCTTCTGGTAGAGTATTGCAAAAAAGAAACAAGGGTACCAGCTTGAAATTCCAATTCCTCCCTATAAAGAACATTAGTACAAACTTTAAGGATCAGGGTTCTGACAATAAGGAAAATGATAAGGGTCCCCTATGACTAGGAGTGGCTTTATTTGTAATCATAATAACAAAATATGTGCTTTGGAGGAAATATTTTTATTCAAAGATCAATAAACACAGTAAAGAAAAGGAAGCACAATGTATTGAGTACTATAATGATTAGGAAGAATGGAGAAGACTTTGTTGTCTAGTTTTAATTGTAATTAAGGATTCTTGATTGTCAGGTACCTCTTAAAATACCTTGTGATTTTATATGACTTGTTTGTTTTAAATGTAATTAAGTTGTCACTTTGTAATTTTAGACCAAAACGGCTATTATTGCTATAATAATTAAATGCTGTACCAGCACTAACCATTTGGTTAATTAGCAAGAATTAATTAATACATCCTTAATTTATGTAGATATTACAATAAGACACCATAAAACAAATCTCTATTTAGCAGACTTACTGATCATAATATGCATATCACTGCAAATATGAACATCCTATAGTAATTGGCATTACTGATGTGTTGCGTTAATATTAAAGAGCTGAATTGACATCATTTGTTTGTTACCTTTAGTTGTTTCTGTAATAAAACCTTGGTATATAGTTTTGTCTGATATAGATTTTAAAATAAAGAAGAAATCTCATGACAATCAACCAACCAAATGCACACATTCTGCAAAAGTCTAACTTCTCCTTTCACTACTTTTAGATTATTATTCAGTTACTGTTACATTGCCTCTAGAGAATTTTCTAGTTGGGATGTGACAAAAAAACAAGATAGATGCAGCATCCATTTAATCAGTCGCTTGCTCTTATTCATTATCTACAGCTTAAAACAAATATACAAATTACAAACACGGCAAGGAAACATACAACTAGGAGTGTTAATTAGTAAAAGTATATAAGTTAAAGTTTTATTTATATCAATTGAAATTATCACAGATGCTTTAGAGATCTTTAAACCTTATATGGTATATGATTTAGCTATAACTTAAGACATTATTTTATGAGCTGTTCTGGAAGGTTTCGCTATTACATATGCATTTACGTACGCATGTTATGTATTTAAGCAATAGGTACCATCATAATTTTGAATATTTTTCAATTTCATATCATAAAGCTGCATCGTAAAGAAATGTTCACACCAAAATACATCCAGTTACTTATTTAAAATAACATCTACAGAAATGTAAACTCACATTGAATCGTTTTGACAATATAGTCATAGCATATCAAATAAGGATTCCTGTGAAAATGTGATGAGATAACAAAAAATATTAAAATGTAATTTCAAAATGTCTTCTAAAAAAATTACCTAAACGAATGTCTTTGGTGACACATCAAAAATACGTAACTTATACAAGAAGAGATAAAACATGAAAGAAATATGGATTGAAATATCTACTTACAAAATCAGCTTTAACAATATATTTATCTGCTTTTAGATTTTTTTGACATAAAACGAAGTAGGCATATTACAAAACTACCGCACTGAATTTGATTACTTGATTAAATACATTTACAAGAAACGAAATTATGTAAGATTGTTATTAAACACTACCGATTTGACACTAATTACATATTATGTACAAGAAAATAAAACAAAGGAAAAAAAGATAAACTAACTGTTCAATGTGTACGTAAATCTTGGCATATTTGTTTGTATACCATACAAATCGAATTATCAAAATAATACAGCTTAGGTCTTATAATTTCTTTTATGTGACCACACCCTAATTGAGCGCTCTTTCTACACATTGAGGCCTTTGATACACCGACGCGATCGTATGCGGATTTTTTGCGAAACCACTGCGGTAATGAAACATCTGCGGAACGTTATTATACTTCAGTTTTTTAGCAAAGAAATATCATTATAATGTTCGTGGACTGGAAGTGTGGACGTCGTTATCTATGATGTTCTACAAATCATCGTTTTTAGGTTCTAGAAGAGTTATTGTTGCTGGCGTCAGTATTAAACAAAAAGCGTAGAATTTGAATCGGAAACGAAGGAAACTTGGGGAAAATAAATTATGCTTAGAACTTCAATTACATGAAAATAATAATCTTCACGCTGAAAATATAGAGAAATAATAAAGTAAAGTATTTTTCTATATTTTCGGCGTCTATTATACGAAAACCTGTCTGCCCCGACAGAACGCACAGTTCAACTTTGCGAAACAAAACACTTCTAGACAAGTACTCAACTATCTCATCTTGCTAATGTTAGAGTGAGACAACAGATGCGAAATGCGGCCATACAACTTAAACATTTTTCGTTGTTTCGCTGCCGCATACGAACTCGTCGGTGTACTAAAGGTATATTCAAGTCAATCATACAATCACAAGCTTTAAATCATAGCAAAACCAAAGATAGTATAAACATTACTAATTTATATCTCGAGCTTATTTTAGAGATATTATTTTGTCGTGAACGTCCTCCGAACGTCGCCTTAACTAAAAATACACTAAATTGGAAATACAATTTTAAGCTAACTATTGGAACGTTGACTTTATTTTTGGTCGCACCGGACATATTGAATAATATGCTTCCACGGCACTCGTGTAAGATCCAATGTTTGAATTTTAACACGTTCCTCTAACGCTTACTGCACGCACGTTTTTATAGATTCAATACAGTTGCGAATCGGTTACGCGTAGACGGCAACATAGGCGTATCGGTCTCGCTCCAAGGACGGAAGATCAGTGTTGAGAGTCCTGCCCCACGTCAGTAGGGGGGACACGGTACCCACCACGGGCGCAGCGCGTGCGGCATTTTTTAAGATGTCCTATAACAAAAGTTTTGACCGTCAATAACTTCTTAATGTACCTTAATGTAATTAGCGCTCATTTGGCATTGGGTATACTGATCGAGTATATGAGGAAGTAAAAAAAATGCAGTCTTCATTTTGTTAATATGTTCGGATGTAAACTAAATGTATAAGTCCTAGCGGTGTCGATTCGCTAAAATAATGAGCTATGGTGCAGTTGATGCTATAAACAAATTTTCGTCACGCTTCGTTTCCTTATTTTAATATCGTACCCAATTGTATATAATAAAGAGATCAATTTGTTTCAATATTTTTATTACAACAAACTTGTAGTTATAGGTTCTGGCATTAGTCTGTAGTAAGACGTTGAAATGACACTGGTTTCAAGCTGTAATGGCTGTATGTATGGTGAAGAGAACTGACTGTTATAGTTTTTGCTATTGGACTCGTCGTTTTTAGCTATATATGTAGGTGGTACGGTTTGCCTAGATCGAGATATCTGTCCAGCATACCTACTTTTTGTGTTTCTGTAAGAATGTTGGATATAAACTACTCTACTAAATTCGCAAGTAAACCAGGTCTCTTCATGGAATAGTATAAAAGTAAAAACCTTACATAATATGATACTTATATATGGTAATTTTACGTGTTGAGTTCCCAACATAAATATCCCAGTACAATGCTCATGCAAAAGCACTTTGCTAATTGAAATCCCATTGCTTGTGTATTTTCCGAAAATATAGCTTGTATTAATTTAAACCCATAAAGAGATATTGGCAAAGTTTGTTCAAGACATTATTTAAATATGTTTAAATTTTGGATGGACGAAATATTGTTACGTGAGACAATTAGTAATCATGCAGAAGCATTATTATGAGTGTTAGTTACCGCTTCTTGTTCTCTTTATAATTTTGGTATTATCGAATTGTTATTTTAATGGAATAATTTTATCGAATTCTCATTTTGAAATACGCGGGCGTATATTTGTAAATACACGTATACTTAAAGTTCGTCACATACCTACATACAACATCTGTATACATATATGTGATATATCCAAGGTTTATTTTATGGTTTTTTTTTTATGTTTTTTTTCCTTTAATAATAATGAAGGATTGTATTGATTTAAATATTTTTTTAATTTCAGTTATGGTTTTCTTTAATCTCTATTCTACTAAACCGCTTCAGCCGAATGATGTACCTATTACCTATAGTGAAAATCGAATCGGAATATAGATAGTCCATAGTTCTATTTATTTAGACCTTCAAAGATTTTTGTATAGACCAACCATTGCTAAGAATTGAGCTTCTTCATTCGAAATTGATAATTTAATTGAGAGAACAAGTGAGCGGCGTAGATGAGACACACCATGTTACCCATGAGAGAGGTTCGCCGCCGGCCCGAGCGCCGCTTGCGCCGGCACCAGCACCGGCGCCCGTACCCGCGACTGCCGCGCCCCACCTCGCGCCGCGTCGCGCCTCCGTCTCCAGCAACTCCCGCGCCTCCTGCACCCCTCGCACCACCCGCACCATTCGCCCCGTCCATGAGCCCCACGATCGCTGGCGACGACGGTGCTGCAACTTCCGCTGACCGATCCGCTATCAGATGCGATTCCATCGAGTCCAGTGGCGACTCTGATCTGTAATGAAACCTATTCTGTAAATAAAATGTTTATAATACCTATTTTAAGAGATATGCAGTTGACAACAATTTTACCAATATTTATAATTTCCCTTCGTAAATGTATCTAGCTATAACAACGTAACTACTATTATTAAAACTATTATGAGGGTTGCAGATTGATCTTGAACATTATAGGTACTAGATAACTTCCATGAATACTACAAAAACGTTATTAGCTAGTAATAGCTAATAAATATTTATAACAAGCCACTGCCCTCGTTTCACTTCGTAAAACTGAAGCCTTATATTTAATAATACAGCATCCGCATTATTTTATTAAAGGGTGTTTCTAGTTCTTTCAATATGTTTTTTTTTTATTTTTATTTACTATCCTCTTAATAAAATGTCTAGTGACTGTGACTCGAAGATACTAGCGTTCATCTAAAATGAGTTTCCAAGCCGCTAATGAGCAACTCCATATGATTATATGGAATTTATTTAATAAATAACATACATAGCGCTAATAGCGCAGTATTCGCTGAGCTGCTCTAAGGTGCAGCCGTAGGTGCAACATTCGTCGGCAATGCCGGTATGTCGCCGCCGCCTCACCACTCCCGCCGGTTGCTCCACTACTGAAATCAATAATAATCATCTGCCTAAGTTACGAAATCTTAGTTCATTGAAATTGGCAATAACAGCTGCCTTGTTTAGTGGCTTCAGATTATGTGTGATTCTTAACCACTAAAACCAACTCGGCAGTCATTCGGTACAGTCTCTGGGATCTTATATGTGAGGATATATAATTAGTTTAATGAAATTATACCAAATGAAGTAATAATGAAAAAATCTTTAAGGAAACAGATCTCGTTTTGCATTAAGTCGAGTAATAGTGATCGTACTGTTTGGTGGTGCTAATGGTGATGCAGCATATAAATAAATTTGTAAAAACATTTCCAAAAATTATATGACACTAAGATTATATGAAAGGCTGAAATTATGATTATATGAAAAAGATTGTACACGAATCCTAGAATTTGTAAAAAAAGTTACACCTATCCTTCTCAGAGCATATGGATATCTTTAAAAATATTCTATAAACAAGAATTTTGTATAGATTATGTAGTACGTGATAAAATGCCAAAATGTCAGATAGAACATATTAGATTTTTTTATTTTTTTTTTTATTTTAGTTATAAGAAAATATATTATATACAAATACATTTACCCCGCCAAACTGCGAGGTTTGCAGGTGCAGGTGGTAAGCAGTGAAAATCTTGTTCTACAGTAATAATATAATTTACTTTAAAAAATAATAAAAATAATTATTTAAACGTGGAAAATAATATATTGTATTTATAAAATAACAGTTGGTTATAATTTCTATGTATTATAATCACGTAAAAAAATAATAGTCTCAATTTTTTTATAATAAATAAATAATAGTTAAAAAAAACTAAAAAAACACGCTTTTATTGCTAATTGAACTAAAAAGTAGAAAATAATTTTTAATTACAAAGAGTCTTTATTACAGTAGTAGAAGGTCGGACAATCAATCATAATTAATTACATAAACATTATAATTAAATTTAAGTTATTAACAAAATAATTCAAATCAAAGTAAAAAGCGTGGGGTGCATTTTACTTCATTTTTATAACTTTTCTCTCATAGGTAGTTGCCAATAGAATGATTGTGTCATATTTAATATATCGAGCACCCCACGCTTTTTACTTTGATTTGAATTATTTTGTTAATAACTTAAATTTAATTATAATGTTTATTTGAGGTAATTAATTATGATTGATTGTCCGACCTTCTACTACTGTAATAAAGACTCTTTGTAATTAAAAATTATTTTCTACTTTTTAGTTCAATTAGCAATAAAAGCGTGTTTTTTTAGTTTTTTTAAACTATTATTTATTTTAAACTATTATTTATTTTAATTCATTTTCGTTGATTGTACTTTTATCAATAAAATTATTAATTAAAAGATTTTGATCACGATAAATATCTTATTTACTTGTCGAATTTTGTTCTGTAAAATAATTTCAAAATTTATGTTCTGATTATTTTATTGTAATCAATAAGAAGCTTTTATAAATCACGGTTATTATATAACATCTTATATGAATATTAAATTTATTATAACTTGCGTTTATGAGACTTATTAGTACCCATGCATGTGTAAGGAATAAACAAGGTTAGAATGCAACTATCCTAAAGACATTTTGGTCCCCGTTGAGCAATACCGCGTCCCCGAGCAAGTTCGAAAGAGTAAGTCGTAGACTCCAGAAATCAGTAAGAGTAACTCTGACTGGAAGTGCAGGCATGCGCAGATCGCGCGCTAGCTCTCTCTTTCTCACTCTCCTACAGAGTATCTAAAAAAGAATTTATGAATCCTGGCCGTCCTAATAAGGATAATGGGAAACTGTTATCAAATTATTGCATTGTCATCGGCCCTTGATATGTGTGCAAAGTTTGAAGTTGATCAGACTTTTAGAAACCAGTGAAAATTAAGCTCATAGATTCCGTTACATACATATATACATAGATACAACCCGAGCTAATAAAAGCGTATTAAAAAAACTGCCTAAAAATGAGGGCGACACTGATAATTTATTGGCTCGGCCAGCGAAACCTTGTCTTATCATGTTTCATTTATACTCTGCCCTTATTCGAAATTATTCGTAACGTTTTTAGGAATACGGTTACGGTTTGGGATATATTTTTATTTCGGATATCCGTTATTTTCGGTTACCTTTACGGAGCTCTATAACATTCCTGCTTTTGAAAGATAATGTTTGTTGTAAATAATCTCTCAGTTCACAAGGCTACGTCTATATATTTTTTTTTATATAAAATAAGTTAATGCTTGACAATAATTCCATCTAATGGTAAGTGGTGATGAAGTCTAAGATTACTGATTGACGAAAGGAATACTAGAGAGGCAAGTGTATGCCTATGGTTTACGTTGATTTTTGTAAAAGTGTAACCACAGATAAGTTTTTTTGTTTTTAATACTACGGTGTATTTTGTAAGTAGAATAAATAAATTAAGTATCAAATGTTTATCACATAAACCTTGTTTATAGATTATTTTTAGAGATCTGGCTATAGATCTTTAGAAATTAGAAATCATATTTAATTGATGCATTTTTTTTATATTACATATTTCAAGATTAATTCTACAATTATTTTAAATCTAACTACAACTGCAGTATGCTATTATTATGTATTAGTAGTATGGTACCCTCAGGCCTTTTGCATGCGAATAAATAGACTTGTTATGTTCAATATTGTAAATTAAATAATATTAAACACTAATTGTTTGTTAAAATGCTAACTTCATACCGTAACCATTATGTTAAAGGGTATAGGTTTGTACAGCATTATAGTTTACACGTAGAGAGTGTTTTTGAGGAAAATCGTGGCATAGTAAAGGGTTACTACGGTTGTTGGAAATGATACACAATATCATCATTCAATTATTCCACTATTCATTCACTTTTTCGAATACTATATGTATAAAATGTGTTTCTCCATTCAACGCTCAACCAAGATTGCCATTCGACTCTCCTAGCATAACAACGTTCCGTCGAGATTCCGTAACTTCTTAGATTGGTTTATTTAAATTTGGAACCCGTTAGTATCTTATAATTTGTAACTAGAAGCAATAAAATAACCTTATAATATGTGGTAGTTTTAATTGAGGCGGAATAATTAATATTCTCTTCGTACGGGAATGGGAGTTAACCATGATACGTAGGTCTCATGACTGAAAGTAGTCACCGTTCTCTACAGGTCACGATGGTCGTCCATGACCAAAACCACAAAAGACGCAATGCGCCATAATGCAGCGTTTAAAAATGTCTGTTGATTGGGAGTCAAGGCCATTTATTTTATCCGATGTATTAGTGCGCTCTAACAATGACCTTGCCTTATTTATGTTACCCATCACGAAATCGTTTCGTGATGAGTCGATAATCATGGATCATTGTGATATAAGAAGGCGAATAAGAAGACACATGTTTTTCTTTGCGTTATTAGTTGTAAACATTCAAGAGGTCGTTGGGAGCGATGATTAAAGTCGAGTTAACTTGTAGCTTATTAAATGAAATAAAATAATGTTTTAAATTAAATTAGAGAACATTTTACTTCTTTATCAATTGTATTTTAATAGGTACATACAATTGGATTTCCACAATTAATTATTAAAATCCACCCTAACGCTTGAATGACCTTATACGGTCACCTATATATATATATATATATATTCAAGTAAGCAAAAATTTCACAATACTTTATTATATGTGAGATCCTGTTCGATCGATTTATGATTTTTTTGTTACAATGACTATCAAAAATAATATATATTTGTATTACATCCACAGATTAAAGCATTAAATTATTAATATTAAGTGTCACTAATATTAATTAAGTACTTCAATTAGTTTCAATTAAGCATAGTATAAACTGTTACTTGTTATTGTTGGTACGGAACGCAAATTCCAAAAGAGCCCTTCCTCCAAACATTTTATTACTAAATTTGTTATGTCAACAAAACTTTGTAATCATATTACAACGACCTTTATTCGCAGTTATTGCTGATATTATGTCGCCAACCGAATGTTTTTTAGTTGCGGGTCGCATAGCATTTTTTGGTGTATTTAAAAATATTAATTACTTGTTAAAATGTTAATACAATTGAATTATTTAATTGCGAAAAAATAGTAGAGCAAGTGTTGAGCTCTACGACAGTAATCATTTTTCTCAATCGATATGAAATGCCTGATGTTTTGTGTGTGTAAATTTACAAATAACCAATTAACCTGTTAATGGAACCATATTTATCGTCATGACACTGATTTTAATAAGTATATGTGTCATTATATTAATTTCTATGTATATAGTAATAATATTGATTAACTTCTCAACCTATCTAGCTGTACAAACTTAACTATTAAAAGCTGATAACATTTTGCCTTGGGAGTAATAAAATGCAGGTTATCTTCCAGCTATGTGAACATTACATTCTAGTTAGATTATGATTATCACGTAAGTTACCACCATTTCAACTTCGATGAAAGGATATGAAGTATTTCTTAAATACTTTCCCCAAAAGTTAATCGTAAAGATTGATGTTTTTCAGGGATAATTTTAAGCTCTGACCTGTTGGGACGTCCCAGGATGGACTATTATAGACGTGGCACACTCTGCTCATGATCTCGCCCAGCTTCCGCCCGCACAGCTTGACTGCAGTGGAGGCGGCGTCCGTTCTCGAGTCCCAGACTAGCGACACTGCCAGGATAGCTATATGCAGCGCCTTGCTCACGAGCATATTCGATGCTGAAAAATAATTATTTATTAAAATATATGTGCTGATGACGATAATAAATATGAATACGAAGGTGTGGTTTGATAAAATCGTTGTAGCGTAATAGGTTTATAAATTTTGTATTGAATAAAATCATAACAGACATCACCTGTCTTTAATCTTAAACCTCTATTGATGTAACCGGAGGCTCGAATGTTCGTAACTCGAGCCGTTTTGTGCTTTTATATCGAAGGGTAGATGTAACTTGACACCGACACCACGCAGTAACTATACCTTTTACTGTATACACTATTCATTTCCTAAGTGTATCACTTACAGGGTGAAATGCATATTTTTCAAATTTAACGAAAAGTATCTGTAATATGGTAAGTGTCCTTAAAGTGCGGAAATATAATATGATGACATTTCATTTTTCATTACCTGCGTAATATTAACTAAGTAATTATCGAGCAAATTCAAATATCGCCGATATTTGGCATGTATAAGATCTTTATTAATTTTTCATGTGAGTAAATCGCACAAGTATCTAAAGTTTTAAGTATTAAATTTATTACTTTAACGTAAAATATTATTCATATTAAAACACTAAAATAAAGTCAAGCTGTTTTGAATAATGTGCGCAAACAAGTTCTTAGCTAAACGTTGTTTGTTTATGTAGCTCGGAGCAGTATTGGTATGGAATTTTTACTCAAGTACAAGTAAAGTACCAAGTAACTATTGAGATAATATAGTTATTTACATTTTTTTTCGACTACTTCATTATCTAGTTATTTAATTAAGTGTTTCACTGTAGAATACGTTTGATATCATGCTTGTTAGCTATGTTCCTTTGTTATGTCTTGGTAACCAATTTACAACATTTGTTCTGTTTTAGGAGAATGACTAGAGTCTGACTAATCATTCCTTTGAAACAGAACTTTAAATGTATCACAGAGAAAATAACTTTTTCAATTAATAATTTAGGCATCAACAGTTTCTACAGTAATATACAATGTTGATTAATTACTTGGCAGTTTTTTTTATTTAAATTAACATTACACAACTTAAGAAATTTAAATATTTTCAGCCAACATCTTCTTTCAATTTAATTATAAATTAATAGTATAATGAAACTACAAAATACCTATTCCAAAAGATCGTTATCAATTAGTATTCTAATAGAATAATATTCCTTAAAACATTGTTAGATATTAGAGTTTATCCTTTATGTTCTTGCTTTTATTTTTATTATAATATAAGTTTGAGAAATACAATGAGGTTGTCATAGAACTTAAAGTAATTTCATAAAACAACCAAATAAATTAGAAATTTGATTTGTAGGCGGTGCCCCTTCTTACTTACTTTACGTGGTTAGTATCGAATAATCTTCGAAGTCATGATGTCATAAAACTTAGATGTAGGTATGTCCAATCATTTCACTTAATCTAATAGAACAAATAATTGATTTTCCGACTATTACAGTTAACGTAGCTTATGCAGGTGAAATCCTTAACAAAAATATGACTATTGCAACTTACTGCTGCACATTTTAATAAAAATTAAGTCTATAACATTAATGTATTAAAAAGACAAGAAATTATAAAATATCATATATTATACGTATTATATTATAGTTTATATTATACGGATAGATTAAGAATCGATGTCGTATATAATAGTGTTTAGAAAACAATTTCCTAAAATTATTGAAATATCAAATATCGCATTGTTATATGACTGTATTTGTTAATACAATAAACGGTTAGGTATACAATGAGTTAGATGCAGATGACTTCACCTTCCTCATTCATAAAAATGCAAATCAGCTTCTTCCTCTCCTTAAGTGGCATTCTAAGAATAGTGTAGGGTGGGTGCAGTTACATATTGTTGTTATGGTGCAGATATTACTACTATTGCGCAGATGGCCGTTAACCAATTAATGAGTAGTGGATCGCTCGCTTGCTAGCGGGCTCGCGACTGCGTGTCATCAGTAAATTGGACGGTCGTTTTTACTTTGAGTATACACGGCATTGGCATAGTAAATATTCAAAACTATATAAAAAAATTAATATTTTTAATTCTGAAGGAAAACCTGTCTGGTGCATATATGAAACTTAAGTTGCTGAAATTATTTTATATCGAAACTGTTCATCGGTAACACTCTTATATTTTACATGGAACGGATATATAAAAGGTTTTGTGGCATTTGTTTTAATCCGTTTAACTTATTTTATTCTGCGTAAGGTTATTTATTATACGCATATAACTTCGGAAAGTAGAAAAACATTTTAAATCAGGTTTAAAACAAATTAATTCCAAATTGTACTTTATGGAATTAAATATTTTTTTAAGACACATAAGCCAAAGGTATAAAATATTTTTTAATATTTGCCTTTAAGTAAACTTGGTATGCACTTCCGGTTTGTATGCGCTATGGATCTACGGATTATTGAACAGCGGTATGGGTAGATACTACTAATAAAAATATGTGTAAACAGAGCCTAGGTCCCGATACACGTGGATCGCGTGACCTAAGATCAGCAACAACGCACTTAGTTTTATCTCATTCATTTGCGAGTATATTATTTTTACAATAACAGCGCCCCAAAATAGAAGACCCAAATCAAAGGAGATAGGTATCTTATTCATATAAACAATTTTTGCTCTATATAAATGTTAGCTAATTATATAAGATGAAGCAGAATGCATTTAAAGGGTCTTTAAACTTTACTTCCAAGTATAAAGCTTAGCAGAGAGCTGAGGTGAGTTCAAGCGACTGTGCTGGAGGTGTCTAACTGACTCACGATGCGGTTACAGATATGATGTAAGTTTGATACCGTATGCTGTGTGACCTAGAGCATCCAAAGATGTTGCAGCGCAATTTTCCATGATTAAGTTTAGATTATCTTGAACTATGCGACGGCTGGTGAATTAAAAATATAAAAATGTTAAATATTTGCTATCATTCATTGGAAAAACTGGTCAAGGGTTTTATTTACGTCACAGATATCAACTTTGAGTAATGCGAGGATTTAGTGAACGAGTGGATCTATCTATATGATTTATGATGATGAGTATTTATCTATAATTACGAATGCGGTCATACGAAATTTCGAAACCTTTCCGGAAGTGCTAGAACACTGGTTTGAGTGGATAAAAATAAAACATGGTGATCTCTCTCCAATGTCTGAATATTTTGATGCAAACATAAATTTGACTGTTATTGGATTGGGATTGGACAGTTAATTATGGGTATGAAGAACAAAAATGTATAATTAATGCGTCGCTATATTTGAATGCTTAAAACTTTCTTCCCGCGTTTGGAGACTCAGGTATGTTAAGTTTTTTTATTTTATATAATGTAATATTATTCTTCTTCATAGCGAGACACTAAAGCGACGCAGCCCAAAAAGTAGCAACATTAATAGCATTCCTTATAGCTGCCATAAGGTGTCCTGCGTGCAGGTGTTAGGACATGCAGGGCATGATATTAAGTGAGCCATTGTGTGCACCGCATCGCATGAACAGCTCACATCAGTATTGTGTAAATACTGGTGGGGGCACCTGGCCATGTTTTCTTTGCTTCGGTCAGTTTGAATCCGAAGCCTGTTTAGAGTTTTCCATACTGACCATGGTAATTCGTGTCCAGGAGGCAGGTTCTCTGAAAGCGGATGAAAGGGAGATGGCAACGACACTCTCTTTCCAGAGTTTGTATCTCGTTTCTTTTGGTGGCATGGACAACGAATCGGCGTATTTACATTTTTTCCGGCTTTGCAGCCTTTGCTGCACTGAAGAATAATCATGCATTGGGTGATGAGGATCGTTATCCATCCTAGCTCTTTCGAGGGAGCAAGCCACTTCGCTGCGGACGCCTGGAGGCGCTATACCTGCTAGTGGATATAGCACATTTACCGGAATCGGTTGGAAACAACTAGGTACAATCCGGCAAGTTTAGTTTAGAGCCGTATCCACTAATTTTGCATGACAGGAACGACACCATACAGGATTCGCGTATTCGCCTGTAGAAAAGAATAACGCTAATGCAAAAGTCCGCAGAACATGTGGCGAAGCTCTCCATCGAGTGGCAGTAAGGCGCAGTAGAAGGTTCTTACGAGTAAGCACTTTCTTTTTAACGGCCTGGCAGATCTTACTGAAAGTAAAGAGACCTGTCCGGAATTGCGCCAAGATATCTCGGGGTGCTATTATGCGCTACAAGTACACCCTGTCACTCAATTCGCAATCTGCGGTTTGCTTGGCTGTTACGTAGATGGAATGTGCAAAACTCAGTTTTAGATGGGTTTGGTTTGAGAGAGTTTTCTTTGTAGTAAACATTAAGATCATTTAAAGCCGAAGAGAGAGTAGCCTCAGCTTCCTCAAAATAGTTGCTTGTATAGTGAGTGCAAGGTTATCTGCGTATAAAAAGCGACAAGTGTTTGGGCTTGATGGTTGATTGTTGGTGTAAATGTTAAAAAGCAACGGAGCCAGAACTCTACCTTGTGGCAGTACGTTTTTTTGTAGCCTTCAACGACTTTTGTCGTTGGGAAGATGAACCTGAAAGCGACAGTTATGGAGAAGTTCTCGGAGTACTGTGATAAACCTATAACCTCTGGTCATATTCTGTACTTTCCATAACAGTCACATAATGTTTATTGTGTCGTAGGCTGCGGACAAGTCCCCGAATACAGCACCTGTTATCTTTCACAACTCGAAAGCATCTTCAATTTATTGCGTCAGTTTTGGTGTCTGATTGCAGTAAGACTTAATGGGTCTGAAGCCTGCTTATTCTGGAATTAATTTTGGGTCAGCAAAGCTCGTTAGGTGGAACAACAGCAACCTCTCAAATAATTTATATGTGTGGCACAAGAGCGATATTGGCTTTAAGCTTTTGGGATTGTCTGGTGGTTTTCTTGGCTTCAGTATAACTATAACCCTAGATTTCCTCCAAAGACGAGGAATCGAAGCCGATTTCAGACATTCATTAATATTTTATGTTCAATTTATCTATATATTTAATATCAAAAATTTTTGGACGCTTAGGTAGGTACAATTTCCATGTAATAGATTCCATATATTTATAATATTGCGTATTTATTCAAAATAAGTGAACATAATATGTACACATAAATACTAATAACAATTATACTTGTTTAGTTAATCAATGAATTATAAAGTAGATTTTGAAACATTCCGATTTCGCGATGCGTACCACGCCCTACTTTTTTAACGAACCGTTAACAGTGTTGAAAACATTGTTTTTGAAACATTTAATTTTTATCACAATGTGAATTTAGTTACTGAAGCCGAAACCAGATAAAACCGGTTTTTTATCTTAATAATTATGAATACCTATACTATGTGACAGTTGCTGATGTGAATAGATACCTACATATTAAAGTATGTGTCCACATTTATGAGATAAACAATTAGTTAGGGGTTTATGACTTTTTCAAAACTACCCTTAATAAGTATTCTTAAAGTAAAAGTTAGTATCGACATATCTGAATAGACTCAAATCATTTACTTCGATCGCAATACAAATACAAACCTGCGCACCTGAGATTTTCCATAACGTTCTCATAGCTATGTGAAGTCTGCTAACCGAACCTTGGTCATACTATAGCCTTATCTCCTTCTACCGTGAGAGCAGATCCAAGCCTAGCAGTGGGATAATTGTGGGTTGTAATGATGTTGATGATAAACGTGTTTATCGAAATAATCGAATTAGAAGAGTCCTAATCGTTTTGCACCGAAGGTTGAAATATCGGTAGGTATACAAGAATAACGAAAGATTTTGTAAAAATTCAACTCTTAAGCCTGTGTATTAACTTCGTCATTTTGCAAAAATTAAGCAGGAGAGGCATTGTTATTACAAATTAAGGTTTTCATTAATTGAAAAAAAAAACTTGCAGTTTTTGTTAGACTTTGACCTCAATATCAACTCTCGTTGTAGTATCTCGTTCATCTGAATGCTTATAATACATTGTTGGTGAGTGACTGAGTGGAGAGTGTGAGTAGTGTAGTGTAGTATGTCCCTGCAGTGAGTCGTTGTCATCACATGTGCGGCGCGTGCGCATGCGCCAGTCGCCTCTCGCTCTCGCCCGCCCAACACACTCGACCCGGTGCTTGTGCACTCGATTGAATGATTATATGAATCTCTCGACTTGATCTGCAGCCTTGTTGCTTATTGCTTTAGTCAACACAATAGCCTGGCCCATATGCTCTCTAGAGTATTTATCTTTCCGAGAATTTTTACGTAAATCGCATGTTTTTGTTTATGTATTAGGATTGTATATATCGCTGTTTTTACCTGGAATTATCTCATAGAAAGACAATTTTTTAATTATCTAGTTGAGTTCAGTGAAATATTCACCAAAAAATTTACAACGATTGATCAAGTACTATAAGTAACGTAAGTGAATAGTGAAACTGACTAATCGTAGCTCAATTACTAATTACTTCTGTCATGTTTGGTTAAGAAATAATGAATATCATTAATTCATCATATTCTACAATTGTATCCTCTTTACGTGTTGTTAAGGAAATACGTGATTTTATGACATATTTAATTGTAACCTCTGCAGTTATATCTACCAGATCTAATCGCGTCTAACAATAATAAGCACTAGTAGATAGTAAAATAGTTCTCTTAACAGCGTCATTCAGAAGTTTAAAGGTATATAATTTTAATTTATAGAATACATTAAAGGTACCCTTTCTCTCCTTGATATTATTTATCAATTTTATTGTTCGAGGGCATAATGTCATCGACTCCGTTGCCGTCCCAACGATGAGTTCAGAATGTACACTTTTACAATTGATAGTATTCCGTCTATTGCAATCCAATCTTAGGTAATTTGCTGCGGCTACAAGATCTTAGAGAGGGATAGAAGGATTGTGTTGTTGTTCAGAGACTAAAGCGACGTATATGCGACTGTACATTGGTATACGATTTCGAAATCTCCCTACTACTATAATATAAAAAGGAAATTTTGTGTTAGGTCTAATAATTTGGACAAATGAAAGTTGTATGTTTGATACCGAAATGAGAAAGGCTAGATTTCAGCAATAGGATATTTCTACGATTAGGCGTCCACTATTATACAACTGTCAGTACGTTATATGTTATGTAGGTGAAGGTGAAATATACGTTTGATAAATATCAGATGTTGCGCTAAGAGGCGCAACGCGGCGAGCCACGATGTATAGTCGATATGTAGGTACGAGTAGGTATAAACATGATGCTCTTAGCGACGAGACACGGTAGTACAACCACAGGCAGACGATAGGTAACGACACAGATAATCAAGAGTTTGTGGGGTCAAGTGTATCGTCGGCTCTCCCAATTGACGTTTTGCGACGGAGCGGTCAGTGGCTTTGGGAAGCCAGTTGCGACCTAACACCTTGTATAAGATTCTCATGAATGCTAATCATGACCTTTTGTCATTTGTACTCGTGGTGCAAAGTTATTTATTATTTCTGTCGATTTTACACTTGTCCCCGAATGACAATGATTATTGACTGTTATCGCAGTGATTTAAAATATAAACATGTAGTAATCGTGATCTAATGTCAATCACACTTATGATGCGGTTGAACGTTGTAATATTTGTGTGGAATTTTAATTTCCTTATCCCCGTAAGATAATTATGTAATGCTATAAATATACATATTATTCTGAGGTAGTTTATAACCCTACATTTTCTTATGTTCGATATATTAATTTTACTAATAGTGATGCAAAATATGTTTACTAATTTTCATAATCCTAAAGTACAACTGCCTTATAAAATATAAAACTAATTGTCTTTTTAAATTTATTTAAGTGTATTCTCATTTTATGATAAACATCAATTTTATAATACCTTTAATAACATTCAATTATAACAGGATGAATAATATCGGTATCCGAATTATTAAGCCCGAGTTGTAAAGAATTGTTCGAAAATATACTTTACAAATTTAACAAAAAAAACTTAAATTTTAATGACAATTACGTACTAAGACTTAAATATTTTTTATATCAAAAACGTACCTATAACTTAAACGTGTTAAAAATAGATGACATTAACGTGTTTAAGCATGTTACTGACACAATCACATGATTGTTAGTGCAATATTATGACAAATACCCACTATGCACGCGGCAGATCGTAAATAAAAATTGGTCTGCAAATAGTGAGGTCACTGGAAGGAATGTCAGTTCAGTGCACGACTTCGACCCCAATTTTATAGCTGACCTTACCACGGGACAGATTGTTTTCGTGTTTTCATTATCCAGTTGGTAAATTGATCGAGATTGATTTAAAAGTGTTCTTCACATATAACTGAATTGAATAAAGTATTGTAGTTAGGCAGTTACCAAGTAACGTCAAAATAAACCAAGATTGATTTTATAGTTTTTCGGCACATTTTATGTGTCTCTATACAAACATGCCGACAACCAAAACGTAAAGAGTAAAGAAAATTACCGAAAGCACATACACTATAGGTAGATTTCAATTAAAAGTCACACAAGAATCTTTTTGATCCGATACACATGTCAACAAAGTTTGTTTATTTAACCTTTAAAGATTACTTCTGAATATTAACACCGCTTATTGAAATAATTTTGACTTTAAAAATATATTTTCTAAATACATGATATGGATATGGAACCTTGGACAAAGTTATTTATAGAAACGCAAGTCTCCGTGACATATGTGTATTAATCGCACACCGCAGGCGCCAGATACCGCAATGTTGCAATATGAGCCACTCAAGATTGCCGTAAACTCGGTACACACACTATCTAAATGAAATCAAAGCCTTTCTGTGAATAGCATCATGTTTAATGACTACGACGCATCAAATGACAAAGTAAAATTAATAATGTCAATAGGTTAACTAACAATCGTGCTTGGATTTTTTATGTTGTAAATTGTATGGAAACACAGTTAAGATGTTACATAGAATCAAGATCCGGAAACAAAAAATATATGTATTCTGGGGCCTAGGCAATTTAACATTTTGTTTCCAATGACGAAATTCGAACTTCTAAATGTACTGTACAAATGTGACAATTCTATATTGTTTAACATATATCCATATATTTTGACCTTTGACTATAAAATGTACATTGCCTAGGCAATAAGGTAAGTTGGTATGAAAGGTAGTTGGTATGACTCTCATGTGGATAAATGAGTTTGAATTATTAAACAGCAAAGCAGCCCAATCTGTACATTTAATATATATAATAAATTTTATGGAAGGTGGGTTTCGTTGTTGATACGGACAAAAATATATATTTTTTAATTATTGTCAATCTGTATTGTGTATGGAAATCAATCTGTTATGGTAACTCGCGCATACCTCAAAGATTAATTTGAAAATTAGCGTATTTCTAATAATTCATTTCAATTACCACAATTTCTAGTATGAGACAAAATTATAAATATCGATATAAGATATAATAAGGCCCGCGCTCTTGTAGTTGAACAACTTCTAAATTAACGGTATTTTTCACAGCATTAAAGCATTCACAGCTTTGCTACTCATAAAATTAATCGTATTACTTATCTCAATCAAAAAACTTTTAATTGTTTAATCCCATACGCACTTAGCCGTTGTTTTTAAAGTTTAAGTAGAAATATTTAAATCAAAGTAAGTAATTAAAATCAATTGAAAACAGACCAGGAATACACCTCCATTTCGTATTACAAAATTAGGTAGGAATAGAGCATTTCTCGAGATGAAAAGAGTGTTAGATTATGATCCATAATATTGTTTTTAAATGTGCCTAGAATCATCAAAATCTGCTCAGTGATTGTAATCTTTATACATGTATAGAAAGACAAAAATTCAATAGATGTAAATATGTAATATTATTGTTATTATTATTATTATTGCCTTTGAATCGGTGTGTAGCACAGTAATACCCTAATGGATAAAACGTTTTTAATTTAAGATTGACTTAATCAAAATGTTTTATTTTTACATTGTTCAATATTATTTAATTCAGCTGTTGCAGTATCTCAGTTCTCTCCGTAGTTGGCATGAGAAATAGATCTTAGCTGCGCTACAGGTACCTATTTATTTAAATATCTTAAAATATGTCTGCAATATAATTAAAAAAAAATCGATGATTAAATTCGATTTAATATACGATTTAATTTTAAATAAGACTCATTCGCTGAAAAATGTCTGCGACTATATAGGTTTTTTTTGGGCTTGGGTCAATACGATACAATATCTAGTATTCAGCTGAAATATACAAACCGACGAGGTGTGATCGTGGAGCGAATCCATACATATATACCATATCACCACAGATAATCATAAGTACTCTAAACAAACCTCACTTGATCTAATATGTGCTTACAAAGCTGGTTCAACTTACATTGGTCGTGATTGTTATCTGTCTTCTCAACACTTCGCAATGAACATATTTCCTGGTGCAGATTTGATGCTACTTATCTCTAGGTAGGTTATCTAGGGTTATACAAACGCAGGAATGTTTGACAAAAAAACTAAGATGCGTTATATTACAAATTAGATAATAGTCACATGATGTAAAGGACCTTTGTCTTTTGTGAATTTTAGGCAAGGACACAAATTATTCGATCAAAAAAAAAATACCATTTTAAAACACTAATTTATTATAGGATATTTCTCTTACTAACGATTCTTTCAATATAAATTAATTTTTGACCAGAATTATATTTTTACCTGCACTTAGGATTTTTAATCTTTGACGCTCAAAGATAAATATAGTAAGCTAAATAGTTTGAGTCGCAAGTGCTTTTAGATTATAATGCCTTTGAATCGGTGTGTAGCACAGTAATACCCTAATGGATAAAACGTTTTTATTTTAAGGTTGACTTAATCAAAATGTTTTATTTTTACATTGATCAATATTATTTAATCCAGCTGTTGCAGTATCTCAGTTCTCTCCGTAGTTGGCATGAGAAATAGATCTTAGCCGCGCTACAGGTACCTATTTATTTTAATTTTACTCGTCAGACCGACTTGAAATTAAGTACACTACATAAATCTGACGATGCTGTAATAATATACTACAACCAGGTTCCAGGACTGTAATTGAAGTAGACTAGTTTAGACTAGACTATAATTCAAATTATTAATGTTGCGTAAAGTTTTTTAAAGAGGTGATTTGGTCTGTAAATTACATATTATACTTACTAAGGGATATGTACTACATGCTGAAACGTGTATTTAAAAAAAAAATATAATTTTTATCTTTGGTCTTTTAGCCATAAAACAGTAAAGTTACTATTTCTCATTCTGTAATTAAAACTAATTTTATTAATTACGATATATTTAAATATAGTTGTACAAAAAGTCACTGATGTTCACTTCAAACTTTGCCTGGATAGGCTTTCAAAGCCTGCATGGCTAGTTACCACCCTCCTGCTTGAGTCAGACGCCAAACGACTCGTCGTGTTCCGGCTGGGGGCTTGATCGCCAGTACATTCTTTCTTATCTTCTTCTCATTTTCTGGTCGACAACGCATCAGTGATACCTTTGGTCTTATTGATGTCCATGGGCGACAGTGACCACTTACCATCAAGTGGCTCGTCTGCTCGTTTGTCGGCTTTTAAAATAAAATAAAAAAACTTCTGACGAGTCCGGAACTCAATGAACTTAAGCGTACGCATTTTAAAAATGAAGGTAAAAATAAATTTGCAGCTCATTAAATAACATTAACTTCGACCGCATATCTGTTAAATTATTATAACTTTCATTTGTTTCTCTAACTGAAAAAATACTAGCCTTCAGTAATTTACTTGTTCCTTCCCATTTTTGAATTAACCGACTTCTTTGTTTGACCCCAACAGACAACATAGTGTAGGAATGAACATTTTACTACAAATGTGAATGTGTTATTTTACAAATTAGCCACTCGGTTACAATGTTTCAATCTATAATTTCTTATGAAGATACAGAAACCGTTTGATACACGAAATATATGTAATCAACCTCTTTCCACGTACCGGTTCTGTAACCTGTTATTATAAATAGAAGTATAGAGTGCTAGAAATGCTTGTCTAATAAATAGATCCTGAAAATCTTTATCTTGTACAGTGATACGTAAATAATATATATATATATATATGTATATGATATAACTGATTAATTATTTAGTTTAAGTTGAAGTTTAAAAGATAATTAAAATAATTTAAGTTTAACGTCCTTGTTTCATAGGGAAGCTGTGGAATTTTTACTTTCCTTTTAAAAGTATATGTAAAGTTCTACAGTTTGGAGTGGTCAGTATATGAAGAATTTTCCCTACTAATTTGAACTATAAATTACTCTATAAGATGAAGATTATTTTAAAAATAAACATTTAAAACTATTGCTATGTTAGAGCTGCCATATACATTTTTTATTGAAATTATAAATAACATACGACATTAAAAAGCTAATTAATTAATAGTCAGTCCAAGTCAAATTTGTCGAAACAATTTCTAAATAATAAAGTAATATGAAAATCCTACGATGTTGGTTTAGTAATAAATACATGGAAATAATATTTTTTTCAAAATAAGTACATGTACCTACTCACTACCTTGGATCTTCTTAAAACGAATATAATATATCTATACATATAATAAAATTCTGAGTAATCGCTTTCTGTACATGAAAGATATATGAGAAAAACTAATATAAATGCCCTTTATTAACGCAATAGGACACAAAACAATACTTGTTAGAATTTTTGTCTGTATATCTGTACGTTTATTCACTTTAATTTCAGAAACGGCTTATCTGATTCCGTTACGGTTTTCACTAATATATTGCAGTAAGCGTCATTTAATGTTTACAGTTCGTTTAATTTCAATCTGTCTATAAATAAAAAAGTTATAAATTAATATATGTATTTCTAAATTACAGAACGAGATAAACCCAGTCCTAAAACAATGCAGATGCTATTTCGAAGCGTAGGGTAAATTTTCTGTAGCGAGGCGAGAGCACCTGCTAGTGTTATCATAAAATTTATTATTTATAAATATATAGTTTTTAATTTCACACTTTTCATTGAACATTTCTTTTTCGATATTAAACATAACACTGTTCAATTAGCTGTTAACACTGTCCAATTTTGCACGATTCACTAAGTGTTATCATAAATAACAGTTATTAGTGAATTTTTAATATTATTTTATTATCTACTTTACTTATAGTCAAATATAGTGTATGTAGTTACCTTTACGAATTAATTTGAGAGCGGTGGTCAATTTTGTCCGAGGTCTCGATCAGTGACGTGTGGCGAATGACAAGAGCGCTGGTCCGCGAGCGCTAATCGCGTCACGTCGTCGTGTCGAGTTGGTCGCAGTCGTGTCGCACCGTGCACGCAAGGGCGTCGTTCAGTGGCGCTGCGCACGCTGGCGTCGGAGCGCACGATGCGCTCGCTTATAACAGCTGATGGGCGGCGCGCGCGCACCCGCCACGCCTCACTCCGCGCCCCGCCTCCCTTTCGTCTGCGAAATGTCAAAAGTATCTTCACATTTGTTTGAAAGTGTCTGTCTACTAACGATGTATGTTCCCATGTAAATAAATTTAATACATATTGAAGACGAGGTCCAGAGATAAGCAATAAAATTATATGAATGGTCATAAATCAACTTTGATTCAAGGTTTTTTCAGCTGTTATTTAGTTGTAACTTTGCGAAACTATGCTAACTATCAGTAGAATCATCGATAATAGCTGTACAATGTCTTACATGGCTATATTACTTGTTACTTGTTGTTGTTGTTGATACTGATAGATATGACTGTTTAAATAAGAAACTTAGATATAAAGTTAGATATAAAGCATAACATGCTAACAAAACAGGGTGTCGTAAGAGGCGACAGAAGTCAGCCTGCTTGGTGGTAGGGCTTCGCGTAAAGATTACATTATCAGTATTATTATTAAGTCATTAATATTATTATTGGTATTATTATTTTTCCGTGAAGCCTGCCTGGCTAGCTACCACCCTCCTGCTTGAGTCAGCCACCAAACGACTCGTCGTGTTCCGGCTGGGGGCTTGAGTACCAGTTCTTTCTTTCTTACCTTCTTCTAATTTCCTGGCCGACAACGCATCAGTGATACCGTTGGTTTTGATGATATCCATGTGCGACGGTGACCACTTACCATCAGGTGGCTCGTCTGCTCGTTTGTCGGCTATTAACATAAAAAAAAGAAAACATTACAAATACATTGCTAAATGAGTAGAATATTAAATGACAGGTGCCAGCAACGTTAGCTTTGAGAATTCTGAGAAGCTTACACATGTACATTCATGTGAATGTACATTCAAGGTAACCGCTACTTATAATCACTAACGCAACGAATTAGTAATTAATATTAAAAAGGTCTTTTTATTCAAAAAGTATTTGTCTTCAGGTAGTAAACTGTTATACAGTTTGCGTAATTTCTTCATCTATGTTTTATTTATTTATTTAGGTACATTTGATAAGCGAACTCTGTTAATAGGTATGGGTTTTTGCCACGTGAGATCAACAAAGTGACATTATTGTAACTTCGAGGACCTATAATTAATTATTACCCAAAGTACGTCACCTTTTTAATCGATTCCAAAAAGAAGCTTTGGATTATTTACTGTGCAATGGCTCGTGGTTAGCCCTTTTAAAATATGGTTAGGATCTGATGATGGGGTCTGAAGGTATAGAGTGGAAATTCTTAAAGGATGGAAATTGCGCCGTGTCTAAATATATTTGCTGGGATAACATTAAAATTGCAAACTCAGTGAATCACTGACCAACTCTGGGTTTGATGAAGTGTTTAAAGACAAAAAATGCAATTCTTCAACGGACTAACATAATCCAACTCTGTTGGAGCTGTTTCTTTTTGGTGCCGATTATATTGCAAGCATTGTATGTATGTACGCTGATGCTGAACTGATGATAAAAGCAACAGCACTCCTTGCATAATGACTAGAATATAAAGGATAACGCTGAGATTGGGCGACAGAAACTACCTACTTAGTTGTGTCTTGGGCAGATCTGCTCGTCCCGTAACATAACAATATTTATCTAATACGTTATTTATTAGGTACGCATATTTACACTAAATATGTAAAAATAGTTTTTTTTTTTAATTTAAACCGACTTCAAAAAGAAAATGATATAAAATGATAGTAAAAAGCGAAAATGAATTGTTAAAAAAATATTATTATATGCGCTTCATACCTAAGGATGTGTCTGTCGCTGGTGGCAGAACATAATAATACTTAGCGTTTTAAACACCATGATTTATAACAAGGACTGAACGTAGTATGACTACCATTCTACGTATCTATCTATTTAGCTTGTCAACGACTTCAGACATTTTATTAGATAATAGCAAATGCCATCGCTACGCTTCAGAAAAACTACATTACGCTTAAAGAGAGCATGTGCATTTTTCTGGGTTTTTCTCTTTCCCTGAATTAGAAATATATATATATATTAATACATAACTTTTTTATCTATCTTTTTTATCTCGGTGTCATTCTGGATAGGTCACTCATTTTCAGTAAAAACTGTCAGACCATCAAAAAAAGGTGCACTCTCAGAACAACATATTGCAGCGACTAACTTCCACAAGACGGGGAGCCTCGCCACATGTCTTGCGGACGATTGGGCCGGCGCTTTCCTTTTCTGCAGGCGAATACGCATGCCTGGTATGGAGTCGTTCTGCCCATGCAAAGTTAGTGGATACAGCCTTAAACGAAACTTGCCGGATTATTACTGGTTGTCTCAAACCGACCCCGGTAGACCTGCTGTACCCCCTAGCTGGAATAGCGCCTCCAGCCGTCCGTAGAACTGTGGCTGCGTCCTCCGAAAGAGCAAAGAGCACCCTCTGCACAACCATACACCAGTGCAGCAGAGGCTAATAAGCCAAAATAGCTTTATCAGGGGCGTTGAATCGTTATCCATCCAACCCCAACAAGAGCGGTGTAAACTTTGGCGCGAGAAAGTGACCTTACCGATTCCCTTCGTCCCAATATCCGAAAGCCTGCCCCCTGGTCATGAGTTGCCATGGCCAGTATGGAAGTCTTTAAATAGACTTCAAACTCAAACTGGCCGGAGCAAGGAAAATATGGCTAGGTGGGGGCTTTCGGATGGTTCGAACTTGAACTGCGTATGTGGCACAGTCCAAACGATGTCCCACCTTACGTCGTGCCCCGCATGCCCCAACACCTGCACGCGGGAGGACTTGATGACAGCTAATAACAGCGCTGTTATCTTAGCCAAATTCTGGGCGTCTAAAATATAGTGTCTGCCATCGACACGCTAAGAAGAAGATAACTTTTTTTATTTATGGACGGATTGCAATGAAACATACTTTAAGTAGGTATTATGTGATGCTTACTGCAATACATTAGTGAAAACCAGTCAAAATCGGTTAAGCCGTTTCTGAGATTAGCGGGAACAAATGCACATGCAAAAATTCTAACAACTATTGTTTTGAATTCTATTGCGTGAATAAAGGCCCCTAATAATACTTTATTTCATATATCGTTCATGCACAGAAATCGATCAATTAGAATTTTATTATATGTATATAATAGATATGTACAGATGTAGCGCATTATAGTAATATTTTACTTAAATTAATTTCTGCCTTACAATACCATGATGTAGTTTATATTTTTGAAATCGGGCAATTTTTTTAAACTGTTTATTTATTTTCACCTTTGTTTGTAATTTCAATACTACATAATTTAAAATAAATATTTGACAAAATCTACCAAAACAGATAATTTCTCTCGTCTGCAAAATCATTCAACTTAATAAAAAAAATACGCAGAGTTCTTTATATGAATATTACAGGAAATTCCTAAATCTAATTCCTATATATATGTATATCGCACCTTTAGAATGAAAGTGACTTAACTCAAAATTCCTGCAATTCCAGATTTTACTATAAATTTACTTAAAAAAGCCTACTCTAAAACCCCATGGTGAAAAAGAGCCAGAATTATGAGTGAGAAAGGGAAAAAGGGAAAACCTCATACATCAGTCTCTTTAAATATACTCAAGACCATACATTTTTAAAACTTTCTTCGTCATTTCCCATAAATTGCAATTTTTGAGTTAAGTCCCTTTTATTCTAAGGGTGGGATATATATTAGATACATTCACTATCTGGTGGAGCCAGCGAAACAACCAAGGAGTTTAAAGTTAAAAATGGCTGATTTAAGTGATATTGATATTTTTTTATAAGTCAGATAAGATAACTCATTATTAATGTCATAACACATATGCCTATAATATTTTACAACTTAAACATAAAATTTAAAGAAATAAGTTATTAAAATGTTTCCAGAAGCATCTCGTATTATAAAAACAAATAACGATTGAAATAAGCTTTTAATACTTCTCGTACTTAATCTAATTAGACGTCTTTCCTCAGCAGCTACATAAAGTGTCTTATCCCGGTCTTAATGCTCACATTTTACAATATGCTTTATAATACTTATACTAATGTTCGCAAATACTTAATATGTACGTTTACATCATTCACGTAGTCACATCTTGCCAGTATCAAATTATATAGACGCCCTGAGGTTGTATCGATCCAGGCACTGCAACTGACGTAGATTTAATTTCCGCGTGAGAGGATTATACTTGTATAAATGTACATGCACTATGTCTGTCGTCGAGGAATGTTGCGCCGTTCGATTGACGGAATGCGCAGAAGAGTTCAGCGAAATGAAATGCAACGCAGTGACCCGACAGATTTGATGTCTGTATGGAAAGTGTAAATGTGACGTACCTATCTGTCTGCTTAAAATATTGCTTTAAATACTAATTGTTAGGGATATCTGCATGCCAGTGTGTATCGCGACTCGAACCAATTGACACTATTTGTGATGTCCTCATATCATCATTCATCATTATTACAATCCATAATTGACCTACTGTTGAGTTCGAGTCTCCTCTCACAATGAGGGGGATTAAGGCCTCTATTGGTCTGGCCAAGTATGGATTGACAGACTGCACACACCTTTGTGAACATTATGAAAATCTCTAGGCAGATTTCTTTAAGATATTTTGCTTCACTGGGGCAAGTGATAATCAAATGGTATACATTATTTGAAAATTCACACGTACGTACTACATTTCAAGTCGAGTCTTTTGTGCAGGAGAAGGCATTCAAAACTTCGGGCTACCATTGCTGTACAGCAGGCTCTCGTAGTACATCTGCTATATTTTACAAAATACTTATGAAATTAACATAAAATAAGCTAAAGTAGTTCACGTGATTGTTCAAAATTTAGGTCTGATAAATATTAGATATGAATATTTAATATGGGACAAATTCGAAGATCGGCTTTTTTGTCGATAAATGTTACCATCAAAATTATGAGGAATAATGAGATAATAAATATAGGGTAAGTGCCAATTGTACTCTATAATATTATAAATCTAAAGATACAATAAAGTTCTTACTATACGCTTTCTGTACATTAAGGATATAAGAGAAAACTATTATTAGGGACCTTTATTAACGCAATAGAACCCAAAAAAATAGTTTTACAATTTTTGTCATAGACATACTCGTATGTCTGTGCGTTTGTTCCCGCTAAGCTCAGAAACGGCTTACCCCATTTTCGTTACGGTTTTCACCAATATATTTCATTAAAGATCACTAAAAATTTTAAGTTAGTTTCATTGCAATTCGTCCATAAATAAAAAAAAATATAAAAAGAAAATAATAATATAATATATACCCAGCTCGAAAATAATGCACATACTATTTCTAAGCGTAAAACGTAGTTTTTCTGAAGTGAAGTCAGGGTAGTTTGCTAGTATAAAAATATGATAATAATATAATGTAATCGAGGAATATTTCAGTTTTAAATTCAAAGTTTTTTTATAGCTTTTTTTGTAAACTATAAGTAAGGATCTACGCCGCATATTTTTTTAAGCTGTGAAATTTAAGTTGCGAAGATAACAGAAAGAATGGTAAGAATCCTATATTTTCTTTATCATTTTACTAAATTTTAAAATAATATTTAATATGCAGTAGTAATATTTAGGTTGCTCAGTTGCTTGTAATTTAATTTATCCCGTTGAATGATAGTTGGATATCTAATATACATCAGGTTAAATAAAAAATCACGACGAAATCTACCGGCGAGAACGGGACCAAACTTCAGACCCGTTTACAAAATGTTTGTATATTGGACTGGTGGTCTGGACTACAAGCAAAGTTGTTGTTTCTTTGATGTATAACTTTAGCTTTGATTTTTTTATTAATAAACTGTTCGTGTACCTACTTGTACCTCTTGTACCACACATACCTATCTATATTTATCACTGCTTGTAGGAAACGGGAGCTAATGCGAGCACCTCTTTTAAAACCAACGTTTTTAAACTCAATGCGGTCTCGTTTCCTTTTGGTCTTACCCTGATTTGCCCGTGCCCTTAACCTGCTTGAAAAACAAAAGACCGTAAAATCAACGGTCACAAAATATGGCATTCAACGGAACACTTTAAAAAGGCGTTTAAAGTCAAGTTCGCCAAAACACATTGGAAAGGTTAATCACAATCTTCAGTGAATTTCAAGAAGAAGAACTGTAAAACTACCTCTTTAAAATGGACAATTTATTTTATGGTAAAGTGGACAATGTTTTAATATGCTGAAAAAATAGCATCCCACATTAATTTAAAAAGTGGTATTGCTTGTATTGAGTAGTACAAAGGCTTTATCAAAAGAAGCCCTGATTTAACCCTTACAAAACCAGAGTCAACCACCATTGCTGGAAATAAGCCCTAAGTCTATAGATATATCAGTTTATTATAAAAAAAATACAAATGAATGCTCCTTTATAATATGGACGTAATAGCGGTACAAACATCGTCTGATAAGCCACCTCAAGTTATAATAAAAGTTCAAGTTTAGCGATAGTTTAATAATACATAAAAATGTTCTATGTATGTTATTCTGCAATAAAGATAACCCATGATTGCCTTTCTTAGGTGAAGTCTAAGATGTTGAACGCACTATGTTATAAAATATTAACTCTTAAAATCTCCCGCATTATAAGTAGGAAGAACAAAAAATTGATGAATATACCTAATCATAATTTTTGGGGTCATTTGTGGTATCAAAATTGTTTATATTAGATGCATTAAATGCATCATATGACAGTTCCAATAAAATATATTATTACAAGGAATACATCATTTTCAATTTTAGAATGTATAACATCAAAGATATTGCACATTATTAGGGAAATTTTCCATTAAATGATCTTCAAAACGAATAACCTTAAATAACCATTTTTTAATTAACCTTTTTAATCTTCAGAGGGTGTTAAGCTGTTCATGAAATTAATTTACAGTAATAAACCGTATTCGAAAAGTTTCATTCGGTCTTTAACAATTTGTTTTCAATCAACACCTTCTGCGATAGTTTCATTAAATCTTTGTTCAACCTATGCGTTGATGTACAACATAAGTGTATGTAGGGCACGAGTTACGTAGTGTAAGAGGTGTAGCTAATATGTAGCCAGATGCCGTTATCTGTGGCCGGCGTAGGTGTGGAATATACCGCGAATTGGAAAAGAATGAGGTTCACTGACAGCGACGTCTGGCAGACGGTGACTATTACGAGTCACTGACTTCCAGCTATAAATACCAGATATTCTTTGCAGTAATTTGTAGAGCTCAATAGTCAAGCTATTTACAAACACGGTGACAATTTATTGACGGATGAAGTCCTGAGCATGTTAATGACAATTAATTATAATTCAAATGTGTCGTTCAGTGTCGTTGAAATATGTACAATTTCTGTAATAAATTACAACGCTACATTGTAAGTAGTGCATACAGGTAATTTTGTAAAACTACTAAATACCTTATTCTATACTTAAATATATGCAGAATCTAAGTGCTCTAGAAATAGTCGCGCCCGCTTGTTATTTGGCTTCGGATAGCTTCAATTCAAGTGATTACTGCAAGTTTTGACTAAAATGCTGAGAACAGTAAAACTATAGGAGTATTGGGTGCTTTATCAATCTTTTATACCCGAATCTTCTCTTCAGCTTGCGCTATACCCTGCGGCACAAAAGACGAGGCAATAATATCAAACTACCGACACCGATAGACTATGCACAAGCATGACAATAAGATTCTTTATTTGCCTTGCTAGCTTCCACCTTTCATCTGAAATCAACCTTTGTCGAGAACAAATTTCAATGTCAATAGTATATAATTCATTGTCGACTAAGTAAAAATAAATGAACATTGCATGTCAGTTGAAAAAAAAATTATTAAGCGATGTATACAGTCATAAAAATCAAGAAACATCATTTTACAGCAACTAGCGCAATTTGCAAGTTATTAAATTATTATCAGACCTGTCTATTCCGCAATTTAATTGGAATAGATAAGATTGAAACCTGTCAGCGTGAGTCTGGCGCCTCTAAGTTGCCTGGGAACCTCTGGTGTCAAGTGACCTACTAAGTTTAATGCACACCTATCATCTCATCAGAATACAGCATTATTCCACATTTAGGCGTTGATGACGATGAGTAACATTATTTTTTTTCTATAATCAGAAATAAGTATCATCATTCATCATCGTTGCCACAGTGACTAACCACCATACCACCTCATAAGTTCATAAACCCATAAAGTTGTCAGCCAAATAGTCATTGAATTTTTTGAATCCGTAACTGTGCCATAGACCTATGTTGTCTCTCGTGATGGGATGATGGGCTCAAAGCCATATTCCAAGCTCTCATAACATTACGGAGAAAATTACATAATAAAAATGCAATAAATATTTTTTAATTCCTACTATGCACACAATTTTGAAAATATCAGAGGCTAACTTGGACCTTTCTTTTGTGCGTGAGACTGACTTTCATATTATTAGGCAATCAATTTTTGAAGTTGAAATGAAATTGATAGGGAAAGTTTATGTTTATAAATAAATATTTTTGCTTTATTTTTTAAGACGGTTGGGCTATCGCGCACCTAGTCAGTGGCGCACTAAGTCAGTTAGAAGTTCGGGGCGGTAAAGCTGAATAAGGCTCCCAGTCTAAGAAGTTCATATAATTTTATAAACTTTTTATTCAATTCACATTTGTATGTAAGTGTGAATGTTCATTTATTTCAAAATTTTGCAAGTGAAATTCATATTCGATTTTCATACCTACATAGAATATTTTATTTACCTCACCCATATCGGTATTAGCAAAAACTCAAGTTGTAGGGGATTAGGAAAAAAATTAATTAAATACAAAAATAATTTAAAATATTAAAAAGTTGTGGGTTAGTAAAAATAAAGAAATTCACCTTCTTCAATTTGATGTCGATATTGTTTTTGTTAAAATATTTGTTATCTGTATGTATGTAGCAATATAATACATATTTTCCTTTTTTAATTTTACTGAACTGTCGTAAACAGCTTCCGTGAAAGCAATTTCTTTTGAAAAATTTCTTTTACCTGAAAGCCCGGACACAATGACGAGTCGCTCTTGATAAATGTCAAAGGTAATTTTTAATTAGTTTTATTTAGGAAGCGACGTATTTTTTTCAGTAATTTTCTCGAATTTATTAGTTTTATCATGCTGTTTTTCGGTGTCGGAGTTTTTATTAATATCACATGTAGTAGACTTTTCATCTATGTATGTATGTTGTATCAAAATTTATTACACTGCATATTGGAACCCGATTCAACAGTTTCATTGATTCCTTCGCCAATGCCATCTTTCTTTACTTCAAAATATCATATCATAATATTCGCCTCTTCAGTTTTTTTGTTTCATTAGCTTCCTTTTCTGAGAGCCAGATAAGTAAATTTATTTCACAAAAAAATATGGAGAGGAGTCAGAAGCTTTTGTAAAAGAAAGTATATGTTTCGCTGATACAAGACACAATATCTTCTGTGTTGGTTAAAAGAACATATTGGTATATTTAAAAAGTACAACATGCACTTTTCTCTGCAAATAATGACCACTCGATAAAATTCAGGACCTGTAAGAATGTACGTATTAACCAGAAAAACACGAGGTAATATTTTGTAACCTAATTGCTAATATAAAGAATTACTTACGGTTTTCTTCAAATACATAATAACATATGATAATACAACCACTATTTCAAATCCACAATCATTCATTGTTACGCCGTAATAAAAATCAAATCAATATTCCATTTTAAGCTGTATTCATTACGGACATTTAAAATATTTTAAAATAAAGGTTTTGTACATATTCTACGTAAAATGTAGGCGTACAAGAGTGAATAATTTCCACTTCATTCAATCAAGGATTCCTGGGAAATAATTACCCGCTTTAACCGTAACTAAACAAAAATTAAAAGACATTAAAAAGATTAACTAGTAGAAGTAACTAAAAAAAAAATTTCACCCACGAGTACATTCTACGCTTATTTCTATAGGACCTCCAACTCCAAACCACCTCTTAGATACGTACTGACTATATAAGCATATTTTTAAAGCCGTGCTTAGGATTTGATCAAGTGCACATGTAGACATTTGCAGGCCCCCCGGACCAGAGGGGAAGGGGCGCGCCGCCTCGTCCGCCATCCCCATCCTGTAAATCCACCACTATACCTAGTAGCACTATTTAAAATGCTGCTATATTACTATTAAAATTACTAAATCAAAAAAAATAATAGGAATACTTTTCATAACTACGAAATATTATCAATAAACAGTGGCAATATTTCGAGATATTTCGTCAATGACATTTTACACGAGCTAAATAAAAACTAACCATTATTTTATGTTCGGACTCTTTTTACCATGTTTCTTCATATTTCTTAACATTACAATTATAATATTTCCATCAAAACTTTCTGAATTAAGTTTTCATTTATTATTTTGAAGGCTAAATTGCTACTTCAGAAAAAACAACTTGACCCGCTCTAGCTTTTAATCTACTACGGATGACCTATTTATATAATCCACAGATTGGGGACACATCATTACATGAATAAATCGATGGCTCAGTGCGTATCGAGCACGACCGCACGACCACGAGCAGTGCAGGGTGCCGAATTGGGGATAATTACCGTCATAGATTTTATTTATCGACCGTAAATGACCAAACTATATGGATTCCGTTTTTGCTACAGAAATCAAAAATTTAATCTTATCCATTTTACATAAGTTTTCTTGAATTGAATCAAATTGTCTTATGAGTATATGAGGACTTTTTAGTTGGACAAAACATGTATGGGAAAAACCTATTCTAGAGGTACAACTTCTATAAGGCTAGAATAAGTCATCTAAGAACCTTCATTTGTTATTACAGTATTTAACAAAAGAGCTAGTGAAAAATTTGTTTACCTTGAGTGAAGCTTTGGTAATTAAATTTCAATTGTTATCATTTCGGCGACTGTCCTAATTATGTTGCGGTAAATTAGGCTAATAGTAATCTATTTGCAGAACACAGACTAAAATGAATTTGATTGATATTCATAATCAAGAACGTGACAAGGCCAGTTATCGCCATTTGTTTTGTTCAGCTATTAAAATCTAATAAACAACAGCTCATTAAATGCAACTAAGTGATAGAAATAGCTCTGGGAGCCGCCCTCTGACTTGACACTGTACCTACTAGATTGCAGCTTTGTCTCTCTCGTTTTAGCTTATCTAAAGCGCTTGTTTAGTTACACTTCTGTTCTTATTATTATTTATAGCCGACTCATTTATTTTTTAATTTTTTGCCGTTTTCAACAATAGTTCTTAACAATAAAGGCTTGAAACATAATATTATAACTGGTGTAGGGGAATGTACCATTTCTTGAATACTACTCTATTCGCGGAACACTATCTGAACAACTGAGTATTATGGTGAACGTCATTCTTATGTATTTTGGTTGTTATTAGGGTCTATAACTGCCTGGCTAGTTACCATGGGCGGCGGGGACCACTTACCATCAGGTAGAGTGTCGGCACTTTTGTTACCTGTTGATATATCTAAATATATATATATAGAAATGTAATTCGTTATCGTTACATCCCTTGACCGAAATACTAATGAACTTCAATCCTCTTTTAAAATGAAAAACTATAAGGCAGATCATTACAATGTTAGCATATTTAATTAATCTTATTACATTTAAGAAATCGGAATCTTTCACTTCTTGTAGTGGCACTATTTTTTTTTTGCTATAAATCCGGCTTTTAGTATTTCCGAAATAATTTCCTTAACTGTTTTTCTTTCATCCAGAATATGTAACTCACATAAAGACCGAGGCATACCGTTATTAAAAAAATCTAATATTTGTGATTTTATTCTAGTGCAATTTAGAAAATTACCAAAAAAACTTTTAGATAAGCATCTCGCGTTGTATGATTTTGTCATTGTTCGAATTTAAATTACTCCAGTGCTCAAAATTAAAAAAATATATACAAAAAAAATTATAAGGAATTACATTCCATTGGTTACAGAAATATATAATATGAAATTCTTAAATATCTACAGAGAATTGAATATCTCTGGATATATCTATTTACAGAACGGGCCAATATCCTACGAGACTTCCATTTGTACTTGACAGGCTTTTTACTCTTAAGTAATTAATTATCGAAGTTGATTCCCATTTAAGACACCGCTTGAGCATTGGATGTCTTGTATCAATTCGGTTTTATTTTGGAGTAAATCCACCGGTTGTAATAGACTTATTCAATGCTACTGTAACATTGGAGAGTGATATATATATAAATATTGCTTTTCACGATTCTGGATTAGTCTACTTCTTCTTGGAGAAATCGGTAAACTTTTCAGATTTTTAGTCCAATGCGAATTTAAAGTAGGGTTGTTTCTCAAATAATCTGGCAGCTTGATGGTGTCCCTGCTAAGTTGAGTGCAATGCAAATACTGCCGTAATGTACTACTGTAATACTGATGTATTTATGAAAACGTTTCGTCGTATTTTTACTGCGCTTACTGGTTACTGATTAAACTGTTAATTCATCTTAAGATATACGTCGTCTGCATCTGTAGACGTTCCCTGCCTTAGAAATTCAAATTTGTTTTTTGCTATTTTCAAAAATTTGTCATTCTATTAAATTTAATCGCTCAGTCCATGTTAAAATTACTGAAGGGTACGTTATGTGGTGACCCTTAGAGATTAGCGTAACTATCAAGAATATTGACTACAGTAATAATTTTAATATTTATATACCATAAGCATTCTATATAGGTTTATAAAAATCGAAGCTCTAAGTCTAGGTCTTGAACATTTGATTTGGAAGCCTATCAGGAATCAAATTATTAGAGACTAGTAAACCGTTCTCGCTTTGATTCAGAAAGACTGCCTTGCGCTTAGAAATATCACCTGTATTGTTTTACGACTGGATGTTTCTCGTTCTGTAAATTAGATTTATATTAGTCTAAAACGTTATTATTTATGGATGGATTGAAATAAATCGAACTTAAATATTAGATGTTGCATACTATAATAAATTAGTAAAAACCATAACGAAATGCGTTATACCGTTTTTAAGATTAGCACGCACAAACGCACAGACAAACAGACACAAATATTAACAATTATGTTTTGGAATCTACTGCGTTGACAAAGCCCCTAATAATAGTATTTCACATATATCCTTCATGATTCATGTAGAGAAAGTGATCAGTTAAAATTGTATTATATGTATAACTATAAATTTAAAATATCATTTCAATACAAATGATTCAAGGTTTTATTATCAGTTAATTTATTTGGCATTTATTTTTATTATATTAAGATTAATAAGACAATTATATACAGGATTTTCTCAGTTTTCGATTGTATACAATTTTATCGTTTTTTCTAAACTTCTCATGTGATTTAACTATAGAATCGCAGGAAACAAACACTGTTCCCATGACAGTAGTTTTTTACCAGTCTACTGAGAACATGCAAGTATTTTTGGAGATATTACTGTAAATCTTTCAACTTAATAGCTTGACCGCAAGCGACTTCATAAATAGTTTTGCTTTAAGCGGAATATTAAAATATTGTTTATTATCCATAAACATGAATGACGATACAGGCAAAATAGCATTTGTGTCTTTATTACACTCGGCTACTTCAAAAGTAATTCTGTTGCTCGATCCTGCGCCTGTTGTATGGTCCTTAGGTTTATTTATGGACTCAGCAGAAGATCTTAAATTACGGAGTTTACGAGTTTTCTAACTCCAGTGTGCGTTCAGTTAGTGTGACTCGTTCCGTGTAATATTAAATTTAAGATGATCGTTTGATTGTGTTATGACTGGACGCGGTCTGCCCCCTGGCTCCGCGTTATGGTTCAACACGATCGCATAAAATCGAGAACGTACAAACATACATTGTTGATGTCTCAAATGTATTCAACACAATGTCAAGCCAAGTTATTAAGCTAGTTCTTGTCTGTCGACAATAATAATATTCTGAACTCACAATGTTATGTTCACTATATCCCGTTGCATGTCAACGGGATGCCTTTACATGAATACTAGTTATATTCCATAATTTAACGACTATGGATGGGTTCTCAAAATAAAAGTGTTCGATTCCGGCTGAGGGAGTTAGATTCAAATTAGGAAGGCTGATGACAAAGTTGGAGAAAAATAGAAATACTAAATTGCGGTTCTAACATTTTAAGATTGAACTGAGGCGCAGTATCCACTTCAAGCCACGACGAGATCGTATGTACATATACGATATATGTATATCGTAGCGGTAGCAGATGCAAAAAATTATGTTCATGTGTATTAACAAATCACCTCCTGGATGTTAAATTTAAATTTGTTACAGAATAGCAACTGAACATCTGTATGTGCTTATTTATTTTGATACCACAATCAGTCTTACGGTGCAGCAAACTCGTGGGTAGTACGGCAAGATGCAATAAAATAATCATTAATCATTTGTCATCGGAGCATCCTCTACGCTGAGAACTAAATAGCTATGTGAAGCAAATCGTACTCGATGCGTTGTTTTATTCCGTAACAACGTTACAACGTTATGTCACGTGTTATTACTAACGCAAAGCATTGACGACGAACACAAGAAAACCACGTAACATAATATTCGCATTGTTAGTTTACTATTACTATTTGAATTGCCTATTATGTTTCTAAGTAATTAACATGTCACAATTGCGGTATATATGTGTATTTAGTACGCGTTGAGCGCGTCAATAAACCCTTGGTTGAAATTTCTGTTTCTAATGTCAGCGCACCAAAAGTTACTTACTTATTTCTATACGTCAGACACTGAAAAGTTCTGTTCTTTCCATTTTATTATCCTCGGTCCGATTTCAGAACACATTCGATCAAACTTTTTTATCAGTATGGTATTATATAAACTTTAATAATAATGCATAGTAAAACTACTTTACGATTTCAACTTTGAATAAAATCGGCAATTTTCCTTCTTGTTGATGACTTGTTGCTCTCAAATTTTAATTATAAAAAATAAAAAATCGTATATTTAGGATATCCGACAAATGGAAGGTAGATTGTATATGTATAAATAACGGTGACGTGAAAAATATAAAGTCAATCTAACCAAGTTGATAAGCCCATAAAGAAAAAAAATTGAGATCACATAACATTATTTTCTTACACAACACTTTTTCTTGTTTGAATTCCTTTTAAAATTGCCCTGATTTGTTTGATAATAACCTAACCTAACCTACCTATAACCTATAACCTAACCTATAATGCCTGTGTGAGTGAGGTATCGCCTTGTCAGATTGTGAAAACAAAACATTTTAGTAAGACTGAGAAACGAAACGGCAGCCACAGTGCCTAGTAAAATTTGCAATGGTACTTCAGATACACATATGTTATTGTCAACATTCGAATGCAATTGGAGCAATATAGGGACGCCGAAGGAGCGCAGCCCAAAGTTATAAATAGATCAGTTAGACTGACGCTAGTCGGACCCACAGCGGGTTAGACGTGCGACCTGGTTAAACTAATCCCGTGTCACTGATGGCCTGCCTATAAATCTTGCGGTCACGCAGGGTTCACATGACTAATGTCTTGGTAAACAAACATCTTTACTTATTGCCTCACTGTAAAGACCACGTCCATATTTGCGTATAACCACCTACCTACACGTGAAGAATATTCACGAGAAATCTTTCTTTCTCAATCGCTACAATAGGCACCCTTATTGTGGATTATTCCCAATTTAATAAACTTTAGTTCCCACACACTTATAAAAACACTTCCGAATAAACAAACAAAAAAATCCGCATTAAATAACATTTAGTATAAAACATGCCCAAGGTATTATTTTTAATATACTCATTTTGTGAATTATTTTCAGTTCAGTATGGCACATTTTTCAGTATAACTAAATCATGAATTTCTACATATAAAAATTTAGTCTTCACATACTGCGTGTTTGTATGTGTATTTGTGTGTGCTTATATGTACATAGTACGGCATTACCCCATTTACAAAGTTATATTCCATTGTTTGATTTGGCGTTAGTATTATTAATCTATCTAATAATAAAATTAGAAGGGGGCCGAATCTGTACATAAATTATTCTTTAGAAATTAATAATAAAATTAGAAAATTAATAATATAGATAAACTTTGCTATCGATATAGACGGCGAAAAATTAATTTGGTATTTGTCCGTCTCTCTGTTTAAACTGCTGATCAGAATTCATTGATATTTTTAACTTCCGTTATAGGTTATACTTTCCCACCTTCAGTAATAGATCTGGTCTCACGAAATACGAAACTGAAGTTAGCATGGACATACTGTGGAGAGGGTAGTAATTACAATTTTGACTCTCCATTTTCTAAAACAATGCCGGTGCTATTTGTGGTTTAGTTTTCTGGAGAGAAGCGAGGGCCACTTATTAGTACGTATTGTATATAATATTTATATTCTTATACTGTTATTCGTTGCTATCGTGTTCTGTTGACAGTAAACATTTTTAGTATTAAAAGCTAGACAGTTCTTTTAAAAAAAAATTGTGACCGGTCCATCCAGCTCCATTCTAAGAGGGATGTTTGACCTTAATTTATTATAAAATACCGTTAGTTTACATTATTCATAAAATTTGGAAATCAGCCTTTCTGTGACAAATAAATGTAGTGGTTGTATGTTCTCAGGAGATGATCAAAAGTCGAAACCCAGAATACAATTCTAATGCAGTGAACACATCGTCGCTCACAACACAAAAAGACGGGGAAGGGAGAAGTTGCTAGTATAAATCTATAATCGTTTCTAAATTGTAAACTTGCAATTTTCATACACAATGTTAGGTTGTCAGCTAGTCTGTTTTGGTACGCCTAGATATACCGCTTTAATTATCTTCATTTCTCTGCTTCCATTTACAGGTTTTTACAGATTTTTCCACAGGCTGATTCTTCCACATATAAAAATAATAAAGTAAAACAAAGATGATGGTCCGTAACAGTGATAGTACTGTACATATAACATATTAACAAACTCATACGTAAATAAATAATAATATTTGCAAATAATACAGAATAGTCTCCCAGACCAGCTAGTAAAGTTATTTTTAGCGAAGTAAATCGAATTTTATAAAAAAAAAACAGATCAAGTAACCTAGCCTAGATTTATTTCACCAAAATCAGAATAACAAACAAACTGATTCGTTGCACATTTACCGACTTATTCAAACCGTCCTCACCGGGCACTGCCAAGAAAGGGAATGAGCAAGTCCAACTACCTCTGCTTTTATAGGTTTACTCGGTAGAGTGTTTTGTAATTTGAAAGGAGGTCCTGCATATTATTATAGCTTCGGTCGACATTATGTTCAAAAGCAAATCCGCATGGATTTTGATCGCTAGTTATTTCAGGTTGTCAGGTGACTGGTGTCAATTCCTATATTAATATTATAATATTATATGGTTGCTTGAAGAATGCTATCACCAAGAATAATATATTTAAAAGTAGGACTCCAAGGCCTACTGTCACATCATGACACCGCGCCTGTACACTCAGTGCTCAAAAAGTGGAACTTCTTGGGCAGCATAATGATGAAACATTCAGCTTACTTTAAGCTATTCTTTTTATCTCTAAAATAAAAATAAAATGTTCTTAGAAATATAGCTTTTGATCTGTACGGAAGACGTGCTAGCAACGTTTGAACAAGCTGTAGAGGTGTCTGAAGTAGATTGGAAAAATTATTTCGATAATTTTGTTTCAAAGCGCTGAACTTTGTAGTTAATAATAAAGACATTAACATACATACATGTACCACTTTATTTAAGATTCATAAACTGTGTCAATTCACATACAATTCATACTGTTATATGACTGTAAATACATTTTCTTCTTTCCCTCTACATTTTGCTTAGTACATAAAATCAATTTGAGTTTTCAACATTAAGTTCGAGTTAAATGTTAGGTAATTATGTATCTGATACCTGAAAGTGCTATTTCCACAGAGACACTACAAACTCTAATAATGACAGTAAGAGTGAAAACAGTTTTGAAAGTTGATTATTAAAGTTATTCACTTATGATAATATTATAGAATTAAGAGATAAAATTCATCTTTTTGGTTACATGTTGTAATGCAATCTCTGGGACTACTGAATCAATAAATAAATATTTCAACAATAAATTGCTAATTTATAACAATAAATAGCAAAAAATTTTATGAATAATCTCTCTCATTTAAAATTCTCCAAAATTATTTTAATTTTATTTATTCATTTTGATGACGAACATGCATTGTTATTAGAATGTTTGTCTTTGATCGAATTAATAAAAACTGTCTATATAGAGATTTGTACTTTCTTTATCAGAGGTCAAACAAAAGAATAATATCAGATAATAACTTTTCTAATCATAGAGTACAAGGATCAATTACATTTCTGATTTTATGTTTATATGCAAACAAATACCACTAATATTAATGATAAATCTAATCGCTACACGCGACGTACATTTGACCTCAGGAAATCAGTAATTTTCCATTAATATAATTATACCTCTTACCTCTATGCCAATAGGTTGATAGGTGGTCGTAATGATTACTTATGTGAATCTATGTTACATCTAATCTACCGTGGATATGTAGGTTTATCCTGATATTAATCTTTGTGTCCATTTTGTCCACATTACTAGGGAGTGGAGTTGACAATAGTTAAATAGAAGAGAGCTCATACAGTTAACTTTAGATAAAAATAGTCAAGACGACCACGTAATGATTTTACTCGTATCGCTTTCAAATTAAAAGGATCAGAAGGGATTGAATCACATTCAGGGTGGTTGATACCTACTTTCGAATTTTGAAACAAACCCTTTGAAGTTGTACGCGTATTTGAAAATATGTATCACTTTTTTAGAAGAAATCTTCGTGAGCGGATCTATACTTTGCTGTTCTCCACAATGTTCTCAAAGGTTTATAAAGTCTAATAATCCAGACTTGATCAGTGCGGTAGACCTTAACTTCTTACCCTAAGAGGAGATCTAAACTGAATTATTGCGAATTGTATGATATATTTGAAAAAAAAATGCCAAATTAAATAATACTTTACATGTTTTGCATATTTGGATAATACATAATTTTATTTACGTAAATTTGCATAGCATTTTCGTAATAACATGATTAGTAGGTAATGATAACTCATACTACACAAATACATTAGTAAAATTATTTTTACAATAGAAACTGTTGTTAGTATTATAAACCTTCTATTTTATAGCATTTATCTGATAGCGTTGTGAATCAAAATCCCTCTTAGAATATTTCTAAAAGTATTGCAGAAGCTTAGGAGCAGGATTGAATGTATAAATTGACGGAAAATGATTCTACAATTATTAATTACACTTAATATAGTTATAGCATTATTGTATTAAATGTAATGTTAGTCGATTGTATTAAAACATGCGAGATAACTGAAGTCCCAAAGCATGTGTCAATTGCAAGTAACGGATACAGTTAAACTTAATTTTGCGTAAGGTTGGTAGGTAATACATAAAATTTCTTAAGCTTTTTTAAAATCTATTTTTTATCAATAATAATCATTAAGATGGGATGGAGGTGTTCAATAGATATAAAAACTTCCGACATCTTGGCTAACCACCAATTTGTGCTAGTGCAGTGAGGTAGACCTGTGTGCCCTGATGTAGGTAGGATAGGTAGGATATTAGGAGCCACCGCTTTACATACTGGACTTGATGATGAATATAATGGAGCTTCATTTTATGGCACCTGATTGCTGTCTATGGATAACCGTTATATTAAAGAAGGTTGGATTTAACCCACATGTCGAATTCGCCTCGCCTCGCCTTAAATATTTTACCCACTGTCAGGGTACAAAAAAAACAAAAAATAGCGTTGAAAAAAATTGCAGCTTTTAGATAATTATTTTGAAGATACAACTTGTAGAGCGATTATCGAATCCATGTATAAGAGTATCTATTATCTAAAATAGCTGGAGAACCATTCAGTTAAATGCTTCTGTCGTCAAAGTTTTGTTTATGGAGGAGTTAAATCAGACTGTCTACGACCTGAAGAGGAACTGGTAGTAGTAACATTTGTATTGAAAACAAAAAACTAAGATAAGAAGTATGAAAAATATTTTTTTGACTTTGTCAACTTACGAGTGAAGTTAATTCGCAAGCAAAAATTTAGTAAATAAAAAACACAGATTTTGACATATTACTCAGCAAATAATTTCTAATATATTCTATATAATTCTTGCAGATTAATTAAATACATATATAGAGGGCTTAGTTCATTGTTCACAATATACTAACGCTAGCATAACACTCACAATAAAAAAAAAACTAAATACACGGAATATTTAAAGATCTACTCTTTTTTTTAACAATTCGCTCTCACGCACTTTCATTCTCAGTCTCATAGGTTCATCGATGTTTTTGTTGCGATACTCTTTCAGTAGGTGTTTCCGTTGTTGCCTTCCATGGTGACACTCATTCTTCTGACCTGTGTGGAGGGCCTAGAAGAAAGAGGGTATCGGGGCCGGGCGGGGCGGGGCGGTAAGCGTGAATCGGTACTGGCGCGAGCTCTGAAACTAGCAATGTCTTGGTGTCCTGGAGATAAGCTGTCTTCACGGTACACGTCAGCTGCTTCTTCATCTTGTCCCTCCTCAGTTGTGCGGCGGTCTGAGATGAATTTACAATAAATAAATAAACATAAATAAATAAATAAACGTTTACACACTCACACCCCCGCACTAGGATTCCCTGTGTTGCGGGTGGCATGGACATACACAATTATCACATCACAAACACCCATGACCCGAGAACAAACATTTATCTGTCACATAAATATCTGCCCCGACCGGGAATCGAACCCGGGACCCCACGCTCGGCAGGCAGGGTCACTACCAACTGGGCTACGGGGTCGTCGTAATATAAAATATAAGATAATATTGTTATTAAAATTTAATCCAGTAATAACAGCAAAAACTATTATATTTCATTTTAATAACTATCAATTGATTAAATGATTGATTGAATGTTTTTATAAGATAAACGCTGCTTACTATCGCATTTGTTTATTGGGAAATAAAATTTATGAACAACTTAAAGCCGCTAACTAATAAATTAACTCTTGTAGCCCAAAGTTGAATACAAACATAAGAAGACGACCATGCTATCAGTCATTGGATACTTTACATCAATTGATCACGTGAAGTAAAAATAAAAAGAAATCCCTGTATGGTCAAAATTGTATAACCTAACGCTATTAAAATTGCCCCGTAATTTTATAGATTCTATCTCTTGATACATTTGTCGCATTTATCTTATAATACCTTTCACTTGCCATATGGTTTTATAATGTACTTTTGAAAATGACGGTATGAAGCAAATCATCCTTTAAAACTTATATTCACAATACCCGAATTATAAATAAATCAATAAAGTGGTAGCAGGTATTTACTCGACCCTAAACGAAGGTCAATTCACAAGTTGACTGTTCAGAGTCAATGTATCGTTTTATTGAAAGTGTGTGCTCCCAGGTAATCTCATTCGCATTTAATTGAGGGTGGAATTTTTATAGTGTTTCGCAGTATAGAGAGAAAGGTGTTAACTACTAGGCACTAAGATTTGTATATGATACAATTATCAGACATATAACGCGCAGATATTATTTTGACATATTACTAATTATAATAGTAGAAACAATTGCTTTAAATACGAAACAAAAAATCAAAGCTCTTTAAAAGCTCGTAGTTATAAAATTTATAATATTTTAAAGTTACGATTAATTCGTTAAAAATTGTAGTGAAAAAAATGTTGCCACGATCATTGTATAAATTACATAAGTAAGCTGATGCTCAATTATTGTTTAATGGTAAGCAACTCAAAAAGCAAATTATACATCGTATACCAAATTTTCCAATTCACAATTTAACTGGACCATAAACAGTGGCTATAAATATGCTTTGAAAATAAGGAGTGATGAAATGACAAATTTTTTAAACTATATAATCATACCTAAACTACAATTGTATCTCTCATAGCAAACTCTTTATATTTTTCATTTGATATGTCGCTTGATAAAACTTTCCTTTTTTTCATCATAATACCAAAATCAAGTTTATTTTATTTATGTTATATTTCTGACATTGATAATCCAACTAGGTATATGTAATTCAAATTATTATTCAAAATGAAAACTTTTTACATGTAAAAAATGGACTAGACTGTTAAAATATTCCAAAACTGCAAAGGCAGAATAACTTATGACAACGTAATTTCTAGTAATAATATTTGGATACTGACAAAAACATGCAAGTTAAAAAGGACTCAGTAGAGGGAGTAGGTACGTAACAAAACAAATGGAAGCCAGTTTAAGTTGTCTGAAGCAGAATTTAACACTGCGTAACACCCGGTATCGATTCTTCATTTGTAACTACAGTGAAGTACTTACACAATCGCCAAGCTTAGCCGAGCAACGTATAATAAACATAATTTTTTTAACATACATTTATTTTTCCTTTTTTATGTTATGTACATATAAGGTACAGCATGTAAACAGCCCATTGTTATGTTGTCGGCGTTGCAATGTTAAATGCGTTTTAATGCAAATTTAGGGTCCATTATTATAGTAGCCTAATCACTTTTTTACTTATTATAAGTCAACGCTTACAACAATTCCACGTAATAGTAAGTGGCGATGTTTGTTTTTAAATTTCCTTGATCGAAAAATTAATACTTTTTACAACAAAACAACATCAACAACAAAACAATATTAACATCATAATGTGCGATATCCAAACTGCTAGCATAATTTACGACCGATACTGACGTGAAGGCGTAATAATGTAGTGAGTTTAAGAATAAAAAGCTTAGCAGTTTTATTAGTAGTATCTATAATAGTAGAAAGGAAAGAACACAGAAAGAAGTAGGTTTAATCTTTCAATTTTACAAAATTGTTGATAGTAACAATATTTACATGAGCTTGTAAGTATATCTAAAAAAATCAACTTTCCTTGTTATTCCAGTGCATCAAAATGCATGCGAGACAAATATTACTTACTAAATTTATGCAGTATATAACCTTACAATGGCCCTGCTAGGGTGCTTTAATTTTTAACTTATAAGTATTTGTATGTCCAATAACATCTTATATTTTAGTCGTAAAATTCGTAGCTTGACTAGTTTTGCCTTTTTATATAGAGTAAGAAACTGCGCTCTCTGTGTTTAATATATTTTATTAAGGTTAATACAAGGAACGTGGATGATACAATGTAACGAAATTAAGTGCATACTTTTTTCCAAAAAGTTTATAATTTTTCTTAACACGTCTATCAAATAATTAATTAGCAACATTAAAAGGCAAAAATTTACTTTTTTCGGAAATCTTGTTTAATTTTTTGTATGCACTTGTTCATAATTGAACTACATTGAACTACATTTAAGTGAAAAGACAGGGCCAGATTTAGAGGTCTCGAGGCTCTAGGGCAACAAAGGAGTGGAGGCCCCCTGATTCCTAGGAATTACCCAAATAAAACGCACATTTTTTTCAGTAGATATTTTGATATTTAACTGATTGGAGAGAACAAATATAAATAAATTGTTTTTTTACATTTAATAACAATGTTAGCATGTTTGTACAAAGTACTGTAGTTAAAATGGTAAAAAATAAAAAATTAAAGTTGTTTACTCGTGTTTACTTATTGGAACTTGGAAGATTTTTTATTTTCGAAGTCTCTATTGTGGAAGCCCCGGATGCCCACCCCTTAATCCGGTCCTGTGAAAAGGTGATGCCAAAGCTAGCGAGCAAGGCAGCTGTCGGTTGACCGAGTAGCGGATACCGTGTCATATCATATTATATATACCCATAGCGTAAATACGTATCTATTTATATCCTGTAAACTTTAAAGGCATAATTTAATTGAATCTATATACAGGCAAAGCATTGATAGCCGGACAGATTACAACGGTCCCACCTAATATCGGTAAAGTTGACCTATACCTGAGATGGTCAATAATTGAATGTATGAGCGTTATTTGTAAAACTTCTTTAGTGAATACTTTTTTGAGTCTATACTATATTATAAAGAGAGAGCGCGAATGTTGTAAGTTTGTGTATATACGGAAGGTAATCTCCGGAACTACAGCACATATCTGAAAAATATTTTTACATTTTAAAGGTACAGTATTCCAAATGGACATTAGCTGTATGTCATGTATATGTATTCAATTGGTCAACGCAATCGAAGTCGGGGCGAGCCCCTTGTATATTATGGAGCATTAGGCCCCAGATTTTCAGCGATATATAAGCTTACATAAATTCTTAGCTGCACGTGTACAGTCCGGGATTGAGTCGGACACAGCACGAGATAGAGGCCGGCACAGCGTGGTGTGATGACCGTCGTTTTCGCCGCGACCACGAGACCACTTGCTGCCGACACGCCAGAAACGACGCACGTCACGAAATATACTCCGTACCTGAATTAGGAAAAGATCATTATGCAATTATTGTATACAACCATTATTCGTTATGGAGCCCATTAACAGCAAATATACCTATTAGGGAAACCTAATTGTAACTTCAGTCATAAAACAACTTACCAATACTAATATTAGCTTAAAAGTCATCTGATTATGCAAGAATCAGGTTTCGATATGACTGAAAACATGAATATAGTTAACTTAACTATTGCAGAAAACCAGTAAAATAAATAAACAAATAAAATAAATAATAAACAATTAGCTACTCGTTCTTTCATTGGTAGGAAAATTGTCTTGTGAATTTGAAAAAAAATTAAGAATAAATATCGACGTATTTATTTTATTAGCAACGATACAATTTTTTTTTAGTAGATATAAAGGTTTTATAAAAAACATATGTTAATTGGTTCAACTTATAATGAACCTAATTTACTACTGAATTGTTAACTAAATGTTTATCGAACCTTTTTCCGTTTAAACTATGTTTAGTTCAGCGTTTATATTTAGTCCATTACGGGGAAGTTAGGGGTTTCAATCAACGGTTCAATTGTGTATTACTTAACATGAATTTGCTGGAATCAAAGAGAGAAATTTAGAATCACGTTCCAAAACTTTTCCGCTGCGGCTTCGGTGTGCAATATTGCTTTCCTTAATCACTGCTATTCGTACTGCGTGTTGTGTAATACACGACGTCGTGTCAAGGTTGAAGACGTATTAGTTATATTTACATTCGACCTTCGAATTATTTTGTTCACAAATAAGTGACAATATTAACAATAACACACAATTGACAGTATTAACAATAACACAATTGAACATGGTTCACGTGGAATTATATCATGTTCCATATTATTTTAACCATGGCGCGTCCTAAAAATTAAAGTGAGACTACAGATTTGAATACTTTACAAAACATACATTACATAAAAAAATCTTCTGAGTACGAAAGTCAAACATGATGTATGTGATATCACATGTAATGTAATTACTGTCAAGCAGTAGAAAAAAGTATTATATAAACCTGGCAAGTTATTATAAAAATAAGCAGTTTAATCAAGATTATATTATTGTAATAAGGAACCGAGATTGACAGGTCTTCGTTTTTTTTATGTTAATAGCCGATAAACGGGCAGATGAGCCACCTGATGGTAAGTGGTCACCGTCGCCCATGGACATCAGCAAGACCAAAGGTATCACCGATGCGTTGTCGGCCAGGAAATGGGAAGGAGGTAAGAAAGAAAGTACTGGCTCTCAAGCCCCCAGCCGGAACACGACGAGTCGTTTGACGACTAATTCAACCAGGAGGATGGTAGCTAGCCTGGCAGGTTACACGGAGAGATAATAATACCAGTAATATTATTGATGACTTAATAATAAAACTGATAATATAATTTTTATGCGAAGCCCTACCACCAAGCAGGTCGGCTTCTTTCGCCTCTTACGACAACCTGTTCTGCCAGCATGGGATTGGGGGGAGTATTCTAGGCCGCCCCAATACGGCATAAATAGGTCGTTTCTTACAGGTCCTCAAAAGACAAACAAGTCTTAATAAAATGAATGAAAGTTGCTAAAATTAATGATACTTGATACCTAATTGTTCTTATGACTGGACGAAACCAGCGGGACAACATGAATATACCTTCTCGTCAGACAGAACATGTATGGCTATTGAATTCTATTGATATAATTTTCAGCAACAGGTAATGAATAGGTAGAATATGTCCCTGTAGCCCGGGACCTGAATAGAGCTACAGTGTCTCCTGCCTGTCGTAAGAGGCGACTAAAAGGGGGCTCCCGGGGTTGTGGGCGGCTAGGGTGGGAGTTCGAACCGTCCAGTTAGTGTTCCCGGGAAGGACGACGGTATACGTGGCCGCATATCACCGTAAACATCAGAAGGTAGGGGATGAACGGAGGTTGTCCACGAGCACAGCCCGACGGGGCACGCGCTCAAAACTCCGGTTGCGTTCCGTTGGAGATTCCGGAGTCCTGTACATAGCGCTGAGGAAGGCCACCGGCAGGGGGTTATAGCGCAGTAAAAATCCCACATAACCCGGTGTCGCTCTCACGGCACCGAGTACCTTTTGAAGGTTTCCCCCTTCGAAAACAAAAAAAAAAGCCTACTAAGTCTAGTCTGTGTAAACTACGTAAAGTTAATAATAATGTTCACCTGGTCAATGCTTTCTCTTACTGAGATCTCGTGAAAGCAGACGCAACCTATATCTTTGCTGCGTCGTTGGCCCTCTTCAGTGCTCACCATACGATCTTCAACTTGGTCTATTTTATTTCCCACTAATACAACTGGAGTTTCAAGACTGTGCTGTAAACAATGTAGTTTAAAATTATTTTTCAACTTGATCCAAAGATAAAATCCTAAAGAAAATTAAAAGCGACAATTTGTACGTGCAAAAATTGCGGTTCATAAATGAAAAAAATAATTGCAGAATTCGTATAGCTCGACTTATTAAAAAAACCTGTAAATACCAGCCAAAAATTTTGCTTGGGTAGTGCATTTCTTAATCGCAACACAAAAGATAAAAAAACTGTATTTTTTGTAATAAATCCCATTATGTATCTACTTAAAGAATCGATAAAATTAATTAATAAGTTCTTGTTGTTTGGTGTGGTTGACGGTTCGATTCTATCAAGTTTGAAATCTGACTTGAAAGACACGACGTCGACGACTTAGGCACTAGCTCCGGTATTCACTGGGCATTCATAACTCTACGAGAAAAGTAACAATAGAGAATCGTCATGGTACTTGTAGGGCAAGGGAGTAAATGATGCATAGCTTACGCCGAGCACTCTGGTTGACCAGTGCGGGAATGATGTTTCATCGCCTTCAGTTCAAATTTTACCTTTTGTATTTATGCGAACACTGGGCTATAATTTATGACTACACCATGTGTGTTTATTTCATTGCATTAAAAGATAGCAGAGCAATCTCCATCTTACGCCCAGCGAAGAGTGTGTTTAAAGGCTAAGTACATAAAGTAATATCTTCTGTAGTTGTAAGTGGTATTTTACCTTTGTAGTGTTGGCAAGCCGACGCTTATTTTTATTGTAGTTGATGAGAAATTTCAGTCTCGTACACTCATCAAAGGAACATTTGTCTGTTACAGAGTACATCAAAACAAAGGCTTCCGCCCACCTGATATGACTCTCCAAATTTGCATATTCTGCTTCCTGAATAAAAACAATATGTGGTTCACCAGCGAAACAGAGTAATTAAAAAATTAAGAATACTATATTAGTATTGCTTTGAGCTTTTTTTTCATTTTGCGTTAAATGTCTGATAATATTGTCATTTCGACATGGTATACCTTGCTAATTGGACCTAATTATATATTCCACCATTGTTAAAATATGTGTTACAATTGAAGGAACATTTTTTTCAACATAATACCTACACGAGGATCTCCAGCAGAGTCCAATACTTCAAAGTATACGGCCTCGTTATCTATTACGGTTTGATATCCGTAAATCTTTTCCAACTTAGGATCGTATTCCCCAATGAAACGCCGCGTAAGAAATCTCACAACCAATGCTGAAAGTGAAAAGATATTAAGTAGGTTTATATGTACAAAAAGACGGAAAAAAATTCATAGACATGAATTATTAAGTAGAGGCTTATAAAATAAACATTGTATACAATGACATAATCTCTCAATTCTTATAATGAAATGAAAATTAATTAAGTTAATTATAATTAGTCTTGCCATAAATACGGTTACAACTTAAAATGTTAGAATTTTAATTATTTTTCTCTGAATTTAAATTTGTAACGCATTCGTATATAGTATATTGTTTTACTACAATCATTTCTCGCCATCTCATATATGTTCTTATTAAAGTTATTATTTGCAATACAGAATAGAGTGTTAATAAAATTGAATTGCAGTGATTGCCTTAGAATAAATGGATATGAGTCGTCGACGTCAGCCATTTTCAAAACACTTGACAAGCTTGGTGTCAGTCGTACGTTCATATGTACTATTGACTGATATATACTCAGTACTGTCAATCGCGGCAAAAATCCCCGATTTTCAGGAAATTGTGGGTTTGCGTGGGAGAGCGCGGGGAATGACTAAAATCGGGGAATTTCGAGGAATCCAAACCATTCTTTTCGTTGGACTATTTCATCACGGGAAATACTTACAACTAAACATCACGTTCGGACTGGGCAGCTAGATTAACATAATTATGAATGGCAACACCACTCAAATGCCTGGTCCACTGTTATTTAAATACGATTTTGTATTTCTGAACGCATCCATTTCTACATCATCATTAATTCATAGTTATTGTTGTTGAATTCTTGAATTGGCGCGTATTGTGAAAATTTTCAATAAAATTATGGAAAGTGGTTAAAAAGTGCAGTTACTGTTAAAAAAAGATGAGATCCATGTTCAGCATTAAAATATGACCATTAAACTTATTTTTAATCCAATTCAATATAAAAATTCTATTCTATAGCTACTTCCACCATTTTTGGTAATGAATTTTCAACAACAAACATACAATAAAACAAAATATGTTTAATCCCCTGATGCATGTGAGAAAGGTATATAATTAAAGCTACTAATTTTAATTTTTTTACAAGGTAGTAAATATGTATTAGTATTGTCACATGTATTTCCTTCACAAATTGTGTTATAAAATAAAATTACTACGAAAATATAGCAAAAATAATATACTATTCCAAGTAAAAAAAGGGCAACTAAAGATTTAAATAAAAACTTATTTTTTTTTGTACTTACGTAGCACTTACTTGTTTTGAATAGTATATATATAGTCTGTAGATGTGAGAGTTATTTTTTTATAAGGTACATATATAGTATTAGATAATAGTTGTAGAAGTATTTTAAACTTATTTTGTATAAAATAGTGTTTTTGTCCAAAAATATCATATCGGGGAATTTGTGGGGAATTAATCAAAAAGAAACGGGGAATATCGGGGAATTCACAAACGTGACGCGGGGAATCGAGAATTTTTTATTGGCAGTACAGTTATACTAGTATGTCGACACTTCAACACGTTGAAAACTATTAAAAGATGATAATATATAAGTAATCTTCAAACGAAACTTCAAGCTCGGTGGCTATTATCGATATATAGTTCATGCTTTAAATCGATCCCCACAGTTAAAGAGAGTGGATCGATCAAAACAATTGTCCCGATACACGGGTGAAAGACATAGAAATATCCTGTTTACTGATGAAAAACAAATTTCGATTTAAGCGCACTGCAACAAGCAAAATTACAAAGTACAAAAATAATAACGCCAAAGAGGTTTCGCAAATGGCGGGAAAGATAGAAGATAGTTTTCATCCTGCGCCAATCATGGTTTGCCTCGCGTATCATATCACGGAGTCCCAAAGTTTCATTTTTGTGAAAATGTAGTGAAGACTTCAAACAAACTATACCAAAAGATCTCTCAACAACGCACTTTTTAAAAATGTACCGTAGATTTTCCAGTAATACTTCACCTGGTCACAAGATGCGAACTACCTTAGCCTAGCTCAAAGCCCACATTCTAGATTTTTTAATAGCTGAAGGCTGGACTGAATCCTTTGGACTACAAATTAGAATCAGTTTAAGAGGATATGCCCCACGCTCTTAACGACACGCTAACATCGAGCCGTGTAAGAAATCGTGTTTAAATCCATCAACTCATAGTCTAACCGATTAAAGGTATTAAAGCCAATGGCCACTTTACATTTCGAATAGAATATTTGTTTAGTTATTGCCGAGACCTAATAAATGTCGTTAAGATTAGATTACTTCATAAAAAAGTAAATGCATTTTCATTTTTAATAGAACGTATGGCCAGAAAAAGGTGTCTAGTATACCTGTATATACAAAAATTATATTTAATTTAGTAACTTAAATATAACTTATGCGTAATAATTATTTTAATTTAGTAAAGTAGTAGTATTCCAGATCACAACAAAATAACTGAAATCATACCCGATTTACCAACTCCAGATTGTCCCAACACCATGACCTTAAATGATTTTTGTTTAGGGTACAAGACGAGCTTGGCGAGGGGAGATTTCGGGGATGTTGCTGTAGGGTGGTTCATCGTCAAATACGTCGTCATTCTAGTTTCTAGCCCAATATGCAATAAAACTTTTCTGTAATTATAAGTATATGACAAGTCTTAGGTTTTCAAAGAAAAATTTAATTAGGTTCTGTTACCGACGTCCAAATTAATTCTCAAGAGCAGCAAGATCTGTAACCAATCTGAAACAGAATTAGTGCCAAAAGTGAATTTTAACAACATCCAGCCATAATAACAACGACGTGATAAAAATTAGAAAACAAGTAATATTCAAAATTAATCAGTTTTATGTACAAATTAAGTTTAGGATCACGATAAATATGGATTAAATTTGTTTCCCAACTTTCAATTAAGTCTTAAGTACTACGACTATAACTATCGTTTTTTATTGTACATTAGTTGACAACAATCGAGATAAAAAAGGGAATATTATATAGCAATATTATATACTATATTAATCTAAGATTACTCCTAACATAACGAATTCTAAAAAGGATTCAGTTATGTTGCATAGATTATGATATATTTTTAATTTTATTTATTACTTATTTAATAGTTCAGTTATTTCTTTATTACTTTAGTTTAAAAACATTATTATCTGACTCTGTAATATACTAGTACAATAGTTTGTTTACATTGTAATTTTGGAATGCTAATTCTGTTATAAAGCGAATTGTATCAAGCAAACATGCCTTTCGGTTTGAAGTGTGCTGGAGCCACATAAACATAATATACTAACGTATTAGATGAACACTCATCTCATCATCGCGTCACCAAAACCTAAATGTGAATGTGTATGAAAACGACACTTGTGTGAATGACTTTTAGTGATGTCAAATTCACAACCATGCACTGTCGGAATGAATGTCGACTATTCCATCACAAGTTTTTCACGATATTTAATTCGTTCTCTTGATTATTTATTACGTGTTAAAATAAATAATACCATGATAATTCTAGTAACTTCTCCTAACTTCGCTTTGTTTAAACTTAACCTTATTGAACGGAATTCTTTATATTAACATATCTTTTTTATTTGTAAACTGATTGAAATAAAACAAAACATGATTAAAAGGTACTAAAGAAAACAATAATAATTATACTTATTGGTTTAAAACCAATAATAAACGATTAATTCTTTGATGTAAATCGATATAACTTATTGCCCTCGGAAATGAACTAACCAACAAATTTTGTAGGTACAGATTCTTCATTAACAAGATGTCAGTGATTTTGGAGAATGAAATAGTTGCCCTTAAAATGTCTACAGCAAACTTTGTGAGGAACTCTACCTATCTGGTTCAACATTTAGATCCTTTTTTTTAACTTCATTTACAGGAAACCTTGAAGTAGTAAAATTCGTCAATAAATATGATATCACATTCACCGGATATTGTCATATCATAATAGTAATAGATATAAAATTCGCCAAATTTTATCTACCTAAAGAGCTAATACTATTCAAAAGCCAAAGATGCACCTTTATAACAGTGTAATCTACTTTCTGTCCAATGTGTTTACAAGCTGTAACGGAAAGTAAAAAGCAAAATATGAACAAATCTACTTAAACCAAAAAAATATTTATTTATACCTATTTAAAAATTATCAACTTATCGATATATTTTGTGCAAGCCCTATACGAACCGGTATCATTTTCACGTACACAGTATATTTTTATCTTACACATAATTATGAAAAATAAGTTATTATTCATAAAATGGAGTATTTACTGTACGGTATTGATCTTCATTTATATAATTTTAAAATCAACTTCTATGAAAATAAACATCATGAAAGTAGTATTGTACTTTCGGTACTTACCTGCGGCATGTCTCTTTGTTTGGATTATTGTTATAAATAATTATGAAATTTAACAGAGAACACGACATCATCGTCTTTACTATTTTTTGTCCAATAAAATACAGTAAGATTAAAAAGAAATTAGTAATTAACAAATAGCAATTTTTTGACAGGAGACTAATAGAGAGTAAATAGTTTGAATCCAGTCCTACGGCCAATTAATTCTCTTGCGTCTCTTTCTCACAAGTAGATATTTCCGTAAAGCTCGAAATCTCACTCACACACTGTGGTCCTCTATTATGCTAGTATATTAACTTTATGTGGGGCCAACGACTCTTACAATTGATACTTTCCATCACAGGTATAGGATTTTTTTTTTATTTTAAGTTGGTTACAAAAATCCTGTGGATGCCACACAACACCAGTATACCAGAAAATTTATTTGATTTACTTCATAAACAAAATGTCAATAAAACTAATTATTTCATACACACCGTTTTTTATTTGGCCGGATTAGGGGGGTATCATTGGAACCTCCTAAGTGTATCCGTAATCTTGGCAGAAAGCACCAGTGCTTCAATTATTTAAAATGAGTAGGTACCTATCCAAAGTTTGAAAAACTATATCAAATAATCGAGTGTAACAGCTAATTAATTTGTAAAAGAATAAATCTGATAGGATTTTTATTTATGGTAAGCAAGGGTTTTTTACTGAATTAATTAAGAAGTATGATGTTAATTATTAAGTTGAATATTTCTTGGACAAATTTTTATTACACAACTTTTTTAAGATGTCAGTGACAGGATGAATGGACTTAATATAATTTGGAATCATTTAAAGTGTACACCAATAAATTACTGTTAATAAAATTATATATTAAAATAATTTAGATAAATATTTGAAATTTAGAACTTTTAATAGCAAATTAGCCGTCGCCGGTTGCTCGTTATACTTTATGGGTATATTGATTTGACCACAATGAGTTACAGCTGAGAATCAGATTTCTGCGGTTATTTATTATCAAATAAGATAATTTATTAATTAGCTCGATACTCATTGCGTAGGATCAATGCAAATTTAACTTGAATACTTCGTATTTTCATATATTATTTTTACACAACTTTTATTAAATAAAATACTTCAGTAGGTTTAAATATTTCAAAAATGATTTATAATATATTTGCTATAACATTATAGCAAAGATCAAAAAAAATATAGTGTTATAACGTTGTTTACTCACTTATACCTTTTCAATTCTAGAAACCAGAACGTCTTTAAAAACGTACAGTGTTTGTTTGGAACCGAAAACAAATAATATTTTAATGAATTGTGTATAAATTAGTAAATATAATTATGTCAGTAACAGTTTCGTATTGATTTATTTTTCTAGAGACGAGTTTGGTACGGCGCTGCGTCTCCACGCGTGCATCCCACGACGGGATGTCAGAAGCAACTGCCGGTACCAATTGCGGTTCAGCGAGCTATTACAGAGTCGAGAGTTCAGTTTATGCGTTATTAAATAATGATGTTTGTGTCAATGAATCAATAAAATTCAGGTAATGCATGACGTTGAAACAATAAATAACAAATATCAAGTGGCGTTTCGGAGGAATAAATTGATCCTATATTATTCAACTGTAATGTTTTTCATGATAAACTTATTATTAGCGATTTCTCCACGGCTAAAAACCGAATTATTGATTAAAATTATAAGATTGTTATACCAGTTATGTCAAGGATCTAGAACATTAATAGCTGTGTTACATAATTATCCATAAATTGTAATTATAAGTTCAGTTTTGATCGGTTACGAGTTTTTTCTATTCAGTACGTACCTATATTGTAACATGGGATGACGTACCTTTTTTATGTATATATATGGGCTCACGAGAGCGAATCTCGCTATGACCATAGCCCATTTAATTGGGTCGAAATATGAAATATAAAAATTGTGAATCCCCATTGCAATTTAAATGTATAATTGTCCACGATGATAAATTTAATGAAGGTAGTTTAAAAAATTATATAACTTCAATAACAAGTGTTAACGTGAATTTAATATTGTTTGTGGAGTCTATACTAATATTATAAAGAGAGAGTGCGAATTTGGCACGTATTTGAAAATTTATTTTACTCTTTGAGAGATTAATTATTCCCGATGGACGTTCACTATATATCATGTAAATATAATTAATTTTTCAACCCCACATAGATGAGACCGGGCTGCTAGTTATTAATAAACGTTGCAAGACAAATCAACAATGATTTGACGCGATCTCTATTTATATTCATCGTCTACTTCAATCTCTAAAATTAACCACTGAAGTAACTTGCTCCTCTTCGCTTTACGAAACATAATTATTACGTTACCAACTATATCTGTATCCGAAACAACTATTATTATTATTATTTTAATTCTACTGTTTACTTCTCTTTATTTTCCATTTCGGTTTTTCTAATTTTGTGTACATAATTCATATATAAATCACATTTTTATTAATACTACATATTTATTGGAATTTTCATAGTAAATTTTATGTAATATTCCGCGAAAAAAAATGAAATTCTTCAGACAAATACTGTCCTATGTCTTTCCGTAATATAAGTTAAAAACATGCTAAGTTATCATAAGCTAATCTATAGACTCCGCGTAATGTCATGGCTGACAATAAAAAGACTGTGAATGCGATGTGCATATTGACACCTTTGTCCCTGTTACAATTTTACTATTATTGTAATTGTAAATAATTATTTATAATCAGTTCTGCTATCCTCTGCAATGTAGAAGGTCTATGACTTCTATAACTTCCACTGCTCTTGGTGTGTCTTGCTGAACAAAATATGAGACAATAATATTGAGTCCTATCCTCCAGATTTGGAGAACGATGGGCTCTGTATCACCATATAAATTCTCACCAAATTGCAATAAATATGAAATAGGTATATAATAAATACAAAAATTTTTTGAACGATAACATGTATACAACAGCCTTGTTTATTATTATTGTATCAGGTGTTTCAGTCCCACGCTTTATAAGTCGTAATCGTGAAGTAGGTGCTTCACTAACCAACATTTTTCAAACATGAATTCTTGCTAGGACTTAATTGGAAATTCAGTAAGTTTTATTATTTATCATACTAAAACAAAAGATTACAATATAAATTGCATAACATAAAAAAGCAACAGACGTTTTTTATTATTAACGTATTATTTGTATTATTATGAAATGCCCCTGTTCGTATAGAAATATTAGCTAATTAAATATTGGATACTGGCTTTTCACCTATTCTGATCATTTTTATTAATGAGTTTAAAGTAGAACGAAGCACGAAGTAGACCGAGTAGAAAATATATTTAAACAGAATCGAAACAAAAATGGGAAATAAATTGCTCTTCGCCGTTGCATATTTGAAATCACAGATTCTATAGAAATAAAAAAAATATATAAAATTGTAAGCGTCTATATTTGCGACTTTTCCTTTGTTTTCTCATTTTATATTAAAAAAAATAATTGTTTACTTCTTGTTATAACACTAAAACTTCAATTCTGAATAAAACGAGAAAAAAATCTTTTTTCGTCGATTCACGAAAATATGAATATTGCATATCTTTCTCAAGCTCAGCGATTCCCAACCTGTGGTACACGTACCCCTGGAGGTATGTGAGGTTTCATTGGGGGTACGTGAAAATTATATTGGTAATGGCAGAAATACTAAAACCAGTAAACTTATATAAGCATTATTATAATGTATTGTATCTACAACATGTAGTTTAAAATTAACCTTATAATTAATAACTTACTAAGATGCAAAACCTTAAGTTAAGAGAAACAAGACACATTATTAGGAGTAGATATGAAGTTATTAGGGGAGGGGTACCTACTCATAAATGAAAAGTTTTATTCAGTGGTACGAAAAAGAAATAAGGTTGGAAAGCAATGCTCTCAATTTTCGGTAGTGAGCAAAGGCGCAATCACAAAATCTTATGGTAGAGTCATGGGTAAAGAAATTGCCTTTAAAATTGTAATTTCATGATACGATAATCATCCTCTCTGGGAAATGCCGACCCAGGAGTAGATGGTCAACTGATCGAAAGTAGTCACCGCCACCCATAGACGCCCATTACACCAAAGGGATCACCAACACGTTTCCGCCAAGATAAATGCGGGAGACCTGTAAATGAAATACCTAAAAAAAATCATTGACAATTCTAGACTCCTCCTAGGTTGGTAACTTACCAGGCGTATAAAGAACTCTACCAGCACTAGTACTTTCGAGATGAAACTGGATGGTACAAAGTCCAGTGAACTTCATTAGGAGGGACCGTTTCGTCTAGCATCGTCTTTCGTTCAACAAAGTACACCCAAGCAGTACAGGTTAACTTCAGCTCAAAGAAAACGGAGCTCCTAACACTCCAAATTCATGATGGACAACATACAATTATGTTACAACAAATTAAATTTGTGTTTAGCCATATAAGAAAAAACATACATATATTATATGTATACATACATATATATTGCGTTTAAATATTTATCCTAATAGTCAATGAAGAAATCTTTCCTTACTCATACTTTTAACTTAGATCATAATAATATTAGATAAACACGAAAATATGCAGAATATGGCTCGCGCACTGTATAGGAGTCGTTATCGTTGAGATTTAAAGAAGACACGAACCAGAAATAAATTATAAAGTATAGTAATATGCAAGTGTTTTTATATTTATTTAGTTTTCCGTAACTAAGTATTAATAAAGTAAAAGTAAAGGAGAAGTCTGGACCGCTATTTTTAGTACGTACGAACTGCACAAAACAGTTATAATTTTAACAGTTTAACTGGATACATGACAATGAAAATACTATAGTGCAGGTAGGGCTTGGAAATCTTTCAGGAAAGTTTGCTAATAGTGATCTGAGATCGGGCATCTCACTCCACTGACACAGTATGTTTTGTTGGTTGACTGTTTAAAAAAGTTCTTTAGGCTTTGCTATTCAGGTAATTTAATATATGTTTTAATTTTACTTTATATTTTTATTGATATGGCAATAGTTAACTACCTGGGTGTCGCGACATGGTCGCGACAACGTATCAGAAAATTACATCAGATGCCATTGTCAGTGTCAGATTCAGTCATTCACTTCATTTAATTGAATTGAAAGGTTCGAAGGAAACTGAAAGTCGTGGAACGGATGAACTGGATGTTATTGTAATGATAACCTCTACCTACGATCGTGTAGTATTTAAAATTTGGTTATAATTATTTTTACAATAAAATGTCACCAAATGAAACCGTAGAAAAGTTTAAGCTTTTGGGGTTAAGTGAGCAGAAATCAAAAGAAACTTTAAAAAATAATAATGTTACGAAACTTCTACTTGCCGCAATGGCTGAGGTAAGTTTTAACAATATTAAAATTTTTGCAATTGCAATAATTTTTTGAATTGCTATTTCTTGAATAAAAAATATGTTAAAATGCTGTTCAGGTTGATTTAAACACTGCACCGTCTGGCACTGGATTGTTACTATACCACCTGGCTACAAAAATTAAACCTCAAATAGCTGATAAATTGCCTTTTATTTGCAAATACATTGGTGATGGCAAGTTGGATTCGACCCTACGAGTTGATGCATCTATGGATTATCTCCTGAGTCATGTAAATGAAACGAGTATTGATAATAAAGCATTTGAAAAAGCCTGTGGAATTGGAGTAGTTGTGACGCCAGAGCAAGTGGAGGAGGCTGTGACAAAGCATATGGCAAAGTATAAGGCAGAGTTACTTGAAAAAGGATATAGGTTCAATGCTGGGCTCATCATTCAAGGTGTTAGAGCTGATCTGCCATGGGGTGATGGCAAAGCAATTAAAAATGAAGTAGATGTGCAGGTATAGTTACCAGCACTGGTTATGTATTTGAAAATATGGTTGTTACAGATGATACAAATAATAATAATAATATAATATTATATAATTATATAATATATAATTGATGATAATTGAAATTATTACACAATCATACAAAAAAAAATGTGTTTTCCTAAAATTTATTTTATGACTATTGTATTGATTATGACTTAAAAGATAACCACCTATATTTTTTAAAAAGTTTGCTTTTGTGATAGTTATGATTATAAAACATTTTACTTGAGTTATCACATTTAAAATAAAAGTATTGAATAGATCTGATGGTTTTAAAAATACTGGGAAAAAATACCATAGGTGTAACTGTTAGACAGCATCTACAAATGTTATTTAAGTGATAAACAACAAGAAATTTCTTTGTCAAAGACTCAACGAGGTTAAAATGTTGTCTAGAAAGTGTAAATATGATGCTGATATATTTTGTTACATGTGATACATTTAATAAAGTACGAGATATATATTTTTTTAAACGCATGTGAAATGCTTTGTAAAGTCTATAAAGCTTATTTTCAATGCTGGGTTCCACATGTTCCTGGCAGTAATTGCAAAAATTGTTTGGAGGTAAACAAAAGTTTATTTAAAAAAATCATGTTTGTTTTATATACTTAAATAAATATATAAGATAAAGGTTATGTTTTATAATCCTTATTGTTATCCTTATTTAACTTAGGTTGGTATCGAGGTAAGACAAGGAACATTTTAATGGAATAGTTTCTGGATTTTTACTAAATAAGAAAGTTAAAAATTACTGAGAATTAGTTAATAATATATTAGAAAATTTTAAAACTAAATGCAGAAGGTTACAGAATGCACCTAATAGTACATATGCTGCATGCCTATTTAGGTAAGTTTTTAAAATAATATGAAGGCATATTCAAAAGCTACAGAAGAATATTTTCATAAAAACATCCCAGATTTCAAACACCATTATAAGGGCCAGTACAGTGAAAAAATATTATGGGAGACTACATTTGGAATACAGTGGAAGAAAGTACTTATAAAAATGAAAGAAAAAGCAATAGGGTTCTCTTTTAAACTTTCTTTGACTATTTGTATATTTTTATATTATTTTGTAATATCATGTAATGATATTGAAACTTGATAAAAATTTATATATAAATATTATATATGTTCCAATTTCTTTATAGATAAAAATTTAAATAATGGATTTTCTAAAATATTGATCAACCATTCTCCTGGATACAAAAGCAAACTTTTTAAGATTGTATATTATTTTTTTTCTAACTTATCTATAAATCTATCGAAAGTTTTATACTCTCTTATCAAAGTCAAAAATTGTATTGACCTGTGTTATTAAAATGGAAATTGGCTAAATTGCATGGATATCAATTGCATTTAAATTTCTCAATTTTCTTACCTAACAACCATATAAAATTGTTTCAGATGTTAGTTTTATTGGGGCCCAAAACAGCAGCAGATCTTGCTCCAGTTCCAAAAAGTGAAAAGAAATCAAAGGTTGCAGGTGCAAGTAAATGTCAATCAAAAGAAGATAAAGGTATTAAAGGCCTTTATTTATGGATCATACTATGCTTATGATTTATAATAGTTAGGTTTAATATTTACTAATTACATATTTTTAGGTTTGGCAGTACCTAACAATGTAGAAACATCAATTGGTTCAATGGCACAGAAAATATCTATGGCAGATTTAATGAAGAAACTTCCATTCCATTCACCTGGTGAAAACTATAAAGCAGATGGTTATATAGTAACACCTAACACGAAAAAATTATTAGAAGAACATTTGAAAATTACTTCTGGAAAAGTTAGAACTAGATTTCCTCCAGAACCTAATGGAATTCTCCATATTGGTCACGCTAAAGCTATTAACATAAACTTTGGCTATGCTGCAGCACATGATGGAGTATGTTTCTTGAGATATGATGATACTAATCCAGAAAAGGAAGAAGAGAAATTCTTCATAGGAATTAAGGACATGGTGGAATGGCTAGGTAACATGTTATGTCATATTTCTATCATTATGTTATACTTAAATCATTTCACTAAAATATTATTTGAAAAAGGTGTGTGTGTATTAACATACTAAGCAATTGGGGTGATAAGTGATTGGTAGGACATAAATGTAAACCTGTTAGTTTTTCAAAATGACACATCACAAATCTACTAAACCAAGTAATACATTGAGTAAGAGATTGAGGACTGTCAGGAGGAAAATTGGAGAAAAAGATGTTAGTCAAGTAAATTAAAGAATTCCTAGAAAAATTCAAATTATATGTGTTTGGTTGTCATAAGGAGAATCTGGTATAAAAAAAATATGTAAAATTTGTTAGATTCTGCTCTTACAGATTAAAATTCCAGGTATATTAAATTTAAATCTAATTTTAGTTTTCTTGTAATTGTGTGTTTTTAATATTAAATTGTAGGATATAAGCCATACAAGGTTACACATTCATCTGATTACTTCGATCAACTGTATGAATGGGCTGTGCAATTAATAAGGAAAGATTTGGCATATGTTTGTCACCAGCGTTCTGAGGAAATCAAGGGATTCAATCCCCCTCCATCACCCTGGAGAAATAGACCTGTTGAAGAAAGTTTGCAACTATTTGAGGTTTGTCAACTCTTTATAATTTAAAGTTAAATTGCATTAAAATATACATATTTCTATAAAATAATATATCATTTATTTTTTTTGAAAAGCTAAATTTAAAATATTTCGTAAAAACTGTTGATTACTGTTTCCAAATATCTTTTTTTCTGTACTTTAGGATATGAAGAACGGTAAAATAGATGAAGGGGATGCTACACTTCGGATGAAAATTACATTGGAAGAGGGTAAACAAGATCCAGTTGCCTATAGAATCAAATTCAAACCCCATCACCGTACTGGTAGCAAGTGGTGCATTTACCCTACCTATGATTATACTCACTGTTTATGTGACAGCATTGAGCACATCACTCATTCATTGTGTACTAAAGAGTTTCAATCTAGGCGGTAAGTAAAAGCACTATTTGATTAAAAATAAAGACAACTCTCATAACCCTTTTTTTGTAGTATTCTGATTGCTTTTTCATCCACCTATGACATATAACATTCTATTGTTTCAGGGATCATTTGTTACTGTTATACTGCTAATAAAAAATGTTAATACCGTTTATATGCTTGCAGATCCTCATATTATTGGTTGTGCAATGCTTTAGATATATATTGTCCTGTGCAGTGGGAGTATGGTCGCTTAAATGTCAATTACACTGTGGTTTCTAAAAGGAAGATAGCAAAACTCATTGAAGCTGGAATAGTGAATGGTAAGTAGTAGGTTACAATAAATATACACATTCAGGTACCTACCTACATGGACTGCAAATGGAGTTGCTACTTTCACTAATAAAAAATTAAAAATATTTTGAAAGATGTTGTGCCCTGTAACACAATTTCACAGTGTTTAAACCACAATTTTTCTTTAAACAGAGAGAACGTAATGTAGTGTAATACAGAATTATTTCTTTGTATATTTCAACTGATCCACTATTGTTGATTTAAATTCCTTTGCGGTATACGTACATAAGTGTTCAAATACAAGATTAATACCATTTGACTCTAGTACGAAAGTAACATTCAGTGGCTATTTCTTTGTACTTAATTGATAGTCGGCATTTGAACGGACACACGTGTGTCACTAAAAAGTTTCCAGTCAAAGAACAAAAAAAAAAAAGCAAAAAGCAAGCGGTGAATACGCTGTAGGTATGTGTATGGAGCTCCTTTCACCCATCTTGCCAATCAACGGGCGAAACTATAGCGTTAGGTCCACTATATTGTAAGTCGCTGAAATCTGTACCACGCTTACTATTTCCCAATTGTACTCGTGCATTGTGGTGGGGTTTTTTACTTGACACCGTTGAATACGACGCCTTTGGTGTAAGGGTGTTCATGGGCGATAGTGACCACCGATCGGTTAGGTGGTTCATCTGTTCGTGTGTCGGCTATTTACAGTTACAATAAATAAAAAAAGCTGTTTGATACTTTCAATCTGATGAAAACTAATATTTTGTATTGCAGACTGGGACGATCCACGGTTGTATACTTTGTCAGCGTTGCGTCGCCGCGGTGTCCCCGCGCATGCGATCAACGCGTTCTGCGCCTCACTGGGGGTCACCGGCGCCGCGGTTGCACTCGATCCCGCCGCTCTCGACGCCGCTGCGCGCGACCACCTGAACCTAACTGCACCTAGGTATATCTAAATATTTAAATTTTTTTAAGCTCTTAAGTTCTTCAATATCTACCAAACTAAACAATAAGTAAATAAAATCGGTTGATGAGCAGGTGAAAAAGGTGTACAAAGTTTTCTCTTCACGTGTTAATTAGATACTCTATTGTTATTGAAGTATAATTTACCATGTATTAGATCAGTCGTGACACTTAGATTGTCATATTGAATAGAGTGAAATAAATTTTTCATTCAATGTTGATGTTTACAAATATTTTTCATATACTTTTTGTCGAAGCGGTGGTCGGAATGAGGTATCATTTAATTTATTTTTTAAATCGCTATAATTTACGAATCGATTATAAAAAATAAGTTACATTCAAATTTTCACATTTTTTCATCCCTCAGTTAATAATTATAAATAAATAAACGTTTACACACTTACACCTCCGTACTAGGATTCCATGTGTTGCGGGTGGCATGGACATACACAAATATGATATAAACACCTATGACCCGAGAAAAAAAGTTTATCTGTCACATAAATGTCTGCTCCGGCCGGGAATCGACCCCGGGACCCCTCGCTCCGCAAGCAAGGTCACTACCAACTGAGCTATGGAGTCGTCCATTTATAATTTTTATTAATAATTTTAGGTTTATATAAAATGCTTTCTATTTTGTAGCGATTATAGTGTATTCTTATGACAAATATTTTGTAAAAAGATCTAAATTGTAAACTGTGCATTTCCAAATTCCTTTACCGTACGAAGGTGAAGCTGTAAAGGTCGATATGTACATTACTCATTATAAACAATAGATACTTTAAACATTCCCATTAATGAAATACCGCCACACGTGGATTAATTACAACACAAAAATTTTACTTCTTTGATTTACATTGTGACTGACATTTGAAATAACGTTCTAACATAAAATTCCCTTCTGTGCTTGGTATTTTTCATTTCATATAGTCTGTCTTTTGTAATAGCTGTAGTCATTTTATGAACTGAAAATCAAAATAAATTCAAAACAATGCCTAGTTAAATCTTGATGATTGCACCTGAGTCTATTTGCGTAAAGTTGTCGTTCAAGACCTAGTGTTAATGAAGTATTCATAAAATGATTTATATGTAACCGGCCAAAGAATGTCGGCAAACAGCGTTTACGTGATCTGTAAGCAAACATTTTAACATTTCAATATAACGTTTACTTTAAAAAATATTGAAACATTCGATGTAAATTTCTCTGATTTTATAGATTTTCCTAAATACACCCGCATGTTTGTTTATTTAAGGCTTTAAATTATACAGGTTGTGTCAGTTTCAATATTGAAGTATGTATTATGGAAATAGATGTCATTAGATTTTCCTATAATTTTCAATATTTGACACCAATATTTCGTATGTTCCTATATTTGTAATAGGTGCCGATTTCTTCACCTAGTAAATTTAATTAATTCGGTGGTAGTTTCAATTTATTTACTTAGAACAAATAAAACCAAACATCATTATTTTATATTAGAGCATCATCAAAATAATTCAATTATGTCCAGGATACGATACTATATTTTCACAGGGTACAGGAGAAAAAGAAATTTATTACAGATAAAGTAAAAGCGTAATAAGTTTTGTAATTCGAATTTGGCGGGAATTCTACATTTACAACGACGCCATATTTATTTCCTCCATCTTATAGTACTATACTTTTATATATAAAATTATATCTAATTATATTTAAATTTGGTTGCAGGACCATGGTTATTTTAGAACCATTAAAAATAAAAATCACGAATTTCCCAAGCGACAGACCCATAGAAGTTACAGTTCCTGATTTTCCAAACGAACCCGAGAAGGGTTCCCATAAGGTCGTTTTGGACAAAGTAATTTACATTGAAGGGTCGGACTTTAAGGAGCAACCGGATAAGGCATACCGTCGACTGACACCAACCCAGACTGTCGGCTTGAGACACGCCGGTTATGTTATAAAGGTAAATTAATAAATAAGTATCTATTGTTCAACTGTCTAACGTATCGCGTTAATGTAGGAGAAGTTCTTTAATTGTTTTGTTCCTAGCCATAAACTCACCTATAATTTTGCGACTTCCGATCTTGCGCTACTTGCTCTTTTAGTGTATTAATCTGTGATGTTACTTATTAATATTAATAGATTTTTTAATTTTATTTATTTTTACATTTTACTAAATCTAATCAGAAGTATGTAGTTTAAAATGTGTATTTTAAGTTATATAACGTAAATAAGTGTATTAATTGAATGTTATTTATTGATATTTTATTTCAGTGTAATATAAATGAAATTAATTTTATAAAAACATATTTAATCATTGTTATAATTTGCAAGAATTCTTGTCTCATGCCAGATCGTCGGAGGTTATTAATAAAAAAAAAAACTCTTTCGATCACTCACTGTGATCGCTATTGATAGTGCGAAACTCCTAGTCTCTATAAAAATAATAATAATGGAATAAAAGTACCTATTTATGTTGTTAATTAATAATTCATAAGGTTATCGAATTTTTTTTTAATTTAATTATCCGACCACATATACTTCATTGGTAGTCTTTTTGACGTCCGTAAAACTAAAGTCATCACCGACGCGTTTCCGGCAAGATGGAATTGGGGTCCTAGCTCATTGTTACTGACACTCTGATGCTGCAACCGAAACATCTAAAAACATTTCATGTTTGATTCTAGAAGTGGGAGGTCAGCCAGTCTGGTAAACGACTTCCACATTGCACGAGTACTAGCGGATTAATCTTTATAGTAGAGAGCTCAGCGACCTCCAAACGAACTGTTCGCCACAGCCTCGTCCGTTGTCTTCAGGGTGCACCACGACACGAACAGGGGAGGTTTGCTTGGGTTAACAAATGGATTGAACCCCTTACATCTGTTATGGAATATCGAACTTTGAGTTAAATTTTAAATAATTTTGTTGACAAGGTATCCAAAGTCATCGAAGACGACGAAGGAAGGACAACAGAGATAGAGTGTACAGCCGAGGCCAGCGATGGTGCCGCTAAACCGAAAGCGTTCATACATTGGGTGTCGCAACCGGTACCTGTTGAAGTGCGACTGTACGAGCCCTTGTAAGTTAAACATTTACTGTCTAATAATGTACGCTAATATCTAGGAACTATCGAAGGCTCACTACTATGAACAAGTACGGGTGCAACCACACGTTCGAACCGTACCTTGTCCGTCACAAGACTGACTTTCTTCATCATAAGACAGCCCGCTTGACAATCAATTACCCTCAAACGGTATACGTGAGACGATGTTTTATCTGACCGATAGGTACTTCACTACACGTACAGAATTATTTGTATAACAATGTACGGAAATCTAGTAGACGTATTGTAATACATCACGCTTTTTCCATTGATGAACGGGTTAATAGCTAAACCCGATTGTCGAGACCTATTTAGACGCCGAATGGCGTTCGATAAATCTCGACGAATGTTATTTAACGTTGACAACTACCACTAGTTGTAGGGGAATTTGCTAAATGCGTTCTAAGTAACGTGTAAGTAACAACAAATATTTGCTACTAATAAATTTGACAGGTCAGGCATACGAAGAACATATTAACAATTCACATACATCACATACTTACGTGTGCTATTTATAGAACAAATTACTAATAGAATAGCCCGTAACAAGATTATTATTTCGTGTACTCGGGAATCAGTTTCAGTATCATTCATGGGGAGTAAAATTGAATTTGTAACCGACACTCGCTCTCCGTCTACTACGAATATATCCATGTGCCATTGGACACTAAAAATATAATTGCATTCAAACAACCATACGTCGTGTAAGATCTTAAGTGATACTTAGATTATGGTTTTGTATAGCGCTCGTCAACCTTTTTGCCTGTTATAAACTGCGCCACAAATTGACACTTGCGCATCAGAGTATCGCACGCTAGAACGCTCTGGTAACTTGATAAGTGCCGCACTGCGATCTGTACCTAGACAGAGCGGTAATAAGATGGCGGTCGTAAGGGCGTGATTTATGCATTCTTAATATAAATAATAAAAATACAAACAGATTCAAACACAAGAATCCAGAGGACTCTAACGAAGTCCCCGGTGGATTTCTCTCGGATTGCCGGGACAACACGTTGAAGATTTTGAAAGCATTCGCTGACGAATCGATCAAAGCGGCGAAGGTGTACGATAAATTCCAATTTGAAAGAATCGGTTTCTTCTCTGTCGACCCTGACACTACCTCCAATAAGGTAAGTAAATTTATTCAACATAGAACACCTAAAATTAAACCTTGGAGTACGTTTTCTGAAAAAGATTCTGTTAAAAGATGAAAACGTAGTATAGACATTAATGAACCTCAATTTATTAATATGTTATCGGTAAAAATACAATTCGTTTTTTGATGTCAATTAAATATGATTACATAAGTATCAAAGTCGAAAGTTAATTGCAACCTATGTTCAACGAATAAAATGAATTTTAAAAGAACTAAACATTTACCAACCTCGAAAAAACACCGTACACGTTAAAATTAACGGTGCATTCCTATGTATGGGTTCATGGGTACTGTGAATGTAAGTGATTTGGAACGGACGGTGTCGTGTTATCAATCTTCTCCATTTTACATGATACGTGTATGCATATGAATAGGATTGTGAGAAACATAGCAGTATTGGAAATTATACGGGGCAGAATTCCGGCGAAAAATTGTTTGGTTTAAGCCTGTTCTTACTTTTCATTTTGGTTCAAACTTCTTGAAATGCAGCCTTTCTGGGTGTTAGATGATTCGCTTTTGAGTTTGCTTGATTCATTTAGGTTGATTTTTTAAAAGGCAATATTATTTTATTTGTCAACTACAAAGTATTTAAAATAACTATTATAATAAAAGAACATTATTATTGTTATTCCGCTGTATACTGAACACCAATGAGTAACATTGAAATTCCTTCTAATCTTCAAAATAAAATTTAAATAATTTAATTTATTGTTGAAAATTATTAAAGTCGTAATTTATTTGAAATACATGAATAACCATGTTTTTGTTTCCAGATGATTTTCAATAGGACAGTATCGTTGAAAGAAGATACGGGAAAATAACGTGAGCATAGCATACAAGAGTGAAACAGTTATCAGAATTATAATCATTTGTTGATTGGTATTTATTTTGTATGCTTTTGCAATAAATCACTTATTGAAATTAATGAGTTTTCTCTAAACAATTTATTTCGTTCCTTCAGTGTTTACACTACTTATGTTTTTTGTTTTTATTTTCGTTTTTAAGAGAAAAATGTATATTTAGTGTCCATTCAATGATATGATGAAGGATTCACTATTGTCGTGCTATACTTGATTTTGCGGCTAAATGTGTTTATTTAAATTAATACCACTAGGCTAAGATACCAGGAACGAAGTTATGTGTAAACAGAAAGATGGGATAAATATAAATGTTTTATAGTGATGTCAACTTTAAACATTTTTCATTTATGTTGTGATATATTTGAGTGGGCATGATCAATGATCTTATTGAGAGTATTAGTTCAAAGCTATCTTACTAGTATAAAATGTATGTAAATAAAACATACGAAATTGGATTAAAATTGAAATAATAGACTCCATAACAATTTTACATAGGAGTCAAGCTAATTAGAACGTGTAAAATTGGTACTACTTCATAGACTAATATATTTTTTTCTATAGCTTACTTACGTGTGTGTTAGATGCTCGCGATATATTATACCTATATCTAAGTATGTATGCAAGCATGCAGTATCGCATCGTGGCCTGTGAATTTTCATTTTCTAATGAATTAAGCTTACTTGTGTCTTAGAAGTTGCGAGCTGTTCGAAATGTTTCACCGATTATGGGGTGTTCCAAGGTACTTGTAGTATCCAATCTGGTTTCACCAATCGGCCTTCTCCAATACACCACTCGCAGAACATGAAGGTTCTATCTACACTGCATTCATTACTTAACAGATTTACGCTCCGTCCACATTGATCGATTGTCACTGCACGTTTTAATGATACACGTTGCGAGGTGCGTGCATTTAAGTGCGCACGTTTACCGATAATCGTTTACCTTAGATTACGTTACATCATTACGTTTAGATACATATCAAATCATGATGACCCATAACTACAGTGTAAGCACAGTTATATATCGTCTATGTGGAAGGCCGACAACGTCTAAACATTCCGTTATTTCGTCTGGGCTATCACGTGATACACAACTTTGTAAATTAAATAGTAAACTACAGGTGACGTGTATTATTTTACAAGGCGCTTTACCCTCAACGATCTTCCCGGAATACTGTTGAAACTTCGGGAATGTGTCTCACCCCGCTCGTCTCGCACAATTGTACACCTACCAAGATGACTGTTGGCCGATTTCTTCAGGATTTTTTAGGCTGTGCCGTAATAATCCTATTGTTGAGGCAATTGATTCTCCCATCACTTGGTAGGAAGAATACCACCGATGGCTAAGTATGGGTCTTGCGGATTTCTAAGGAATAATATAATTATAATAAGAAAAGAAAAGTAAAAAATAAATAAACAGGGCCTACAAAATAAAATTGGGCCATCATGAAACAGTTAATTTGAAATCTCTAGATTGTAATCATAACGCTTAATACCAAAATTTATGAGCGAAATAAGATTTGGGTATTATGATTTAAAAAATTAAAACTTAAAATTCTACATTCAATACATTATCCTAGATAGATAGATTGTAGTTAATTGTTTACGAAGTATTGAAACAAAAATCTGTATATTTGTTTCAGTAATATTAATAAACTAAATATTATAGTGACATTACATTTTAAATTGTACCCAAAGAGCGAATAAATGAAGTGAATTTCAGAATAAATTAAGTGAATTTCAAATTAACACAAATGTGAAATTCAGCGTAAACTTGTGTAAAGATAAATCAATCACTGGCAGCCCTCGGCAATGGTTCGCGATAATGAGGTTTCGGGGAAACGGAGCTCGCGATAGGTAGCTTTCTACCGTAGACTGAAAACAGTATAGACGACTCAATGACGTAGTTAGGTATGATAAAAAAATAACATTTTTATTCGAAAATTATTTTTTTTTTATTATGAGAAACCATAAATATTGAATTACTTTATATCATTTTAACTTTTATCATTTTAACGCGAAAACAATAACAAAAAATTATGTGATGATTTTCTCTTCTAACCTAACACAAATTGCTTTCTTTCGTGTGCCGAAATGTAAGGAAATTTAATAAATCGTCTATAGTATTCTCTGTCTGCCGCGGCCGCGACGCCGCCAGAGGGCGAAGGTTCTTCGTAGTCGGGGGCGGCGGGCGCGCGCGGACTACGTTATCGAACGTGGGCGGCGCGCTCCGCGCATGTCACATCTGTCTTGGGTAGCCAGCCTCATGGTATGCACTACTACGCGGCCTTTAGTAACAAAATTCGATTCACACGAATATCCACTTTTCTGTGCGACGTGCAAATAATGTAGAACTGTAAACGATGCGAGTGTCCTCGCTGTGGAGTCGGTAAGTATCAATGTTTTGTTGGATGTCAACCCGATCGATGTTCGTTTATGTACTTTTCCTTGTACGTTACAGTAGAATGTTTGTGAAAGTTATTTAAGTACTATGCTCACAATATTCACCATATCGATGACGTAACGAGATCAAATATTGTCATATTTCTAATGTAACGCTCTTATTGTTATTTTTATTACGAAGCTTTACTTTGTAGAGATTTTTATTTATTACGTAACTTAAAGGTGATTTACGTATTTCAGAAATTAAGAAATATGTTATTCAATGTATATATCATGCATTATGCCTGTCTTGTACGTTTTTCTGTCATTATGGCTTCTACTTTATAACGACATCTTACCACTTTAAAACCCGCTTATAAACAAATTTAATTACATAATATACCGGATATCCACGTTATTTATCTACAAAATTTAAGTAAAATTATAAGTTGATTCTTTATAACAAGTACTTATTAAGACTATGTATGTGCGTATGCCAATAACCTACTTTTCGGGTCTAGGTCAGGTCTCGTAGGAACCAGACCTTGATATTTATGAAAGCTGAAAAGTCCAATAGTAGCACTTAAAAGTAGCTGTATTATGGCAACCGTAACATTTAGAGATAAGGTACATTACAATACTGAGTCACTTAGTAATACAGTATCGATCTGAATACAGTTTGAAGTGGATGCAGCAGGATAGATGAAAATAGTTCTACTTTACGTATTAATTATGTGTATTCATACGATTAATGGTGCAGTATGATGGTTTTTTTTTCAAAAAACCCCCTTGATATTTTCTTTCAAGGATCTTGTATAATCCAAAAAATAATAAAATTCCAATTGATTAATCTCCGTATACTAGAGATACACGAGAAAAAAACCACTACTAGGGAACTCCATCAACGCAACAAACCCCAAAAAATAATTGTCATAATCTTTTTTACCCTATGACACTCATCAATGCATTGCAGCAAGTACATATAACCCAAAACCCAAAGTTCGCCCCATTATCATCCGTTCACAAACAAGAAAGCCATCAATATTTTAAGTCAATTAATATTTTAATTTGTAATTCACAAAACGGCAGTAAGATGGTGAACCCCTACGATTATTTTCATGTGAGTCATTTTTATACTTCGACGTCACATTCTCTTCATTATGTGGATGTCTTCAAGAGGAGAGTGAATAGACTTTTATAAGTTAGTCCGGTCAACATCTTACGCATCAACACCATTTACCATAAGGTGGGATTGTTGTCGAGTATTAACTTATCTAAAAAACCCTAGTTGCCCTACCTGCCGCAATAGGATCTCGGATTTGGCGTCCCGACCAGGAAAAATATTTATGTAACACATAAAACTAATTTTGATTGTTTATGTACCTTTTGTATATATTTATATTACCTGTTACGAGAATACATGAATATATAAGCGTTTCCTTATTTATCTAATAGCTTTTCTGAGTCAATAAATCTACAAATAACTAAAGCATAATCGAATGGCCTATATTGGGTCTATTATTCTGCTATTGGGACCGATTTAGTCCGCTGTTCTTTTCGAACGCTAGTCTATGTGGTTGTTGTCGCTCTTTTTATGAATGTAGTAATGCCATAGTATCTAATACAAATTTACTCATCGTCATGTAAAAATCATGTATTTAGTACATTTAGCATTGATGGAATCCTCTGTATTATCTGCACGTCGAGGCCAGCATCGAAGGCACAACCGTTGTAGCTACGTATGTGGGACATAATTTGCATATCCACGATAAGCATGTACTATTTTGCGTGTCAAATGTGTACCTAGATGTCGACATCGACTATAACGAAGTCCATAAGATACAATTAGTTTTCTTCTAATTCTTAGTTATTACAGCCATTTTTCTTGTATTTTTATTTGAATTACTCTTTTGCACTTTTTCTAGTTACTTTATTTTTACTACAAAAAATATGTAAATAATCTAACTGTACGGTTTGTATTTAGGCACGCTTGTATTAAAACATTCTAGAACATTGAAATTCAAAAAAACCCATATATATAATAACCCGTGTATCAGTCTGCCTGTGAATTTTGAAATTTTGGTGAAATTTGTCGATTTTTAATTTTAGTTTATGTAGATTTTGGAAAATACCTTAGTTGCCTTGAAGTCGGGGACGCTCGTGTTAAGGTATATGATATAAAATATTATTATTAATATAAATAATTTATTTTTTATAATACTTAACCACATCTCATGTCATAAAAATAGATAAGTTCCACTGAAATACATTTTCATGGGTGTCACTTAAAATTTCTTCCATATAAAAATAGCTTTAGAATAACATTTCATTATACTTCAGAACACGAAAGGAAAATGAGGGTAACAAAGTAAATTGTTAAAGCCTGTTGTGCGTCACTAAATTGACATCAGATCATTTACGACGCTATTAATCAACGGGTGCTTCGTTGAAATACCGCCTTAATAGCCCAGTTGATCAGTGTCTGTAGGGCCTATCAACTCACAATCATCATTCAGGCCAATTTTTTATCTATTTTAATGTAGTTTTTTCGTAAGTTTTTAGATAATAAGTTTCATATTTGAATTTGTAATACTAACTCGTAGAGAATCTTAACCGTTAGACGTCCGCCAGGTTTTAATTAAATAATGTATATACTCGTAGTCGTAAATCATCTTTCTCTCGTTTAATTGATTCTCGCTTTTATTTCAATTTTACAAATATATTCAATAAATAAACTGGTCAGTTGTTAGATTTATATCCCAAGCCGTTATAAATATATTTTTATGCTTATAATATAACTTCTAGAGATCACTTTGGTATTAGATCTATTCTACAATAAAAATATTCTATTATGAAATTCGACATTGTTACGAGAAATTGCTATGGAAAAATATAGCAATTGCCAATTGTGGTGTCGTATCATTTCTGATGAGTTTTTTCCGCAGTTGGCACTGGCACTGATTTCTCGCCTACACATTACACACTAACGCCTACGCCAATTCGTAGCCGCATCGGTTCATTTTCATATATGTGATAACAAAACAGATAATACCTACTCTCGAGCGAGTCTCGTACTCATACTTCTATTGATTGTTTGTCTATATCATGAACAAATTTTTCAAAACATTCTTCCAATAGAATTAAAAATCCCCATCCAGGAATTTCATGTTATAACATGCTACGGATAAGAAATATATTTGCAGTTTCGGTTCAATCAAACCGTTTTTTATGTAATATTTAGGAGTAGTATAATAAGTGTATGCTAGCAATTGTTAATTTATATTTAGGCCTTTGAACAGTACGCACAAAAATCAAAAAGAGAATAAAAAAATTTTTTACTTCGGAGACGTCTCTACAGTACTTTGCATACCCACTATTTATGTTTTAAAAGTAAATTTTACATTCATATACAGCCTAGTTACAATTTTGTAATATTATAGATAATTATTTAATATTATTATGAAGTAGCATTTCTCCAATACTTTTTCAGTAGTACTGCCTGTCATTAATCGCAATCTCTTAACTTATAATGAAAAACGAGTAATAATACATTTTACGGCCAATAGAGACTGATGAATCATTCCCCTTAGTCCGTGTTCCTTATTACCCTATAATTTTTTATAGTTATCGTCAAATGCGGTTTATTATCGTGTCGACCAGTAAATACAAATGTAGGTTAAATTTACATTGAGATTTTTAATGAATATTTTTGAAATGAAGCTATTATTCTGGTATGGAACGACCGATTTAAATTATTGCTTTTAATTACATTGAAGGAGATTATAGAAGATTCCTTCATACTTTAAGACATACTGTGGTGTGGTGCAATAAAATAAAAATACATAAGCTTTTAATAGTTAATTTAATTAGACGAGGCATTAATGTTCTCTCTGGACTACTAGGACAGTAAGGGACTGTAATGGTGATGACTGTTTATAGCTTAAGCTAATAAGCTAAATGCACAAAAAATTTAACTACACGTAAAAATACAAGAACTATATATAGTTTTGGAAAATCTTAGGTACAGGAAGATGAAATACAATGAGACAGACAAAACAGGATATGCAGATACAAAAACGTTAGGTAGGTACTTAAAGATGATGATACATTTAGAACTTACATTAGCTGTATAATACATTTATACCTGTTACTGACATCGTACTCATAGATAACCTTCCTTAATAATCCAATAATAACTAAAGCATCTTCTCTCTTCTCGTTTATACCAGGGCACGTTTAGAACTAATTCATTTAGGTACTTATACGCTTGTTCATGTACTCAACTCGAACTTGTATTAATTATATTACGGCTAGACAGACAGCAAACAAAGTAAAGAAAACAAAATGGGATAGGTCGGCGGTTTTCTTTAAATACCCATATCGCCATACAACGCTCTTTCCTTCGTCATTTTCGTAGCTCATATGAGGTTTAATCTTTTGATGAGCTATTATAATGACTTATTAAGACAATATACTTGGTAATAAAATTCCGTGCCTATAATTCAGCAGTTTTTATATCTAACATTATAAGTAATGTAGCTATAATTAAACATGATGTAGCTATATTGTAACTGCATTTAATAAATAACTTGACACCCACTGTATTTAATAAAACATGGTAAAATATTTTAGTGATGAAATAGATGTTAAATTCGAAAATTTATGTACATTCCACTGTTTTGTAAAATAGCATGA
>PDGT01000010.1:6725930-6736432 GCA_003671415.1 Megathymus violae
ATAGTATAAATATTCGTTTTATGACTCACTGATATCAATTTGATAATTTTGGAAGTTTTTGTTTGTCTGCCCGTATATCTTGAGATAACTCAAGAACGGCGTGACCGATCTTAATGAAAAATTATAAATGGTGAGAACACATGGTTGTGCAGATGACAGGCTATATAAAATATTAGTAAACCTAATGATTTTTAATCAATGTAAAAACATAAAACTTTTAATAATCGTGTATTGATTTACCAATCCGAACAAAGTCGAACGGAGCCGCTAGTTATTTATAATTATGATTTTGTTTCAGAGTGTAGTTATTGTAGGAAAAGTGATAATAATGATAAGCAATAATATATTAAATTATAATGGCTTTAAGGAAGCACACATTTAAATATCTATATAGTTTCGTAACGATCATATCATCAAAATCATGGACATTCAGAAACAACAGTTGTGTCCACGGCTGGTGGATTATTTAACTATAGTGGGTGCGCGGCCCAACACATCAGGGAAAGGACTTGCCCCTATTCAGGTAATTATTTATTTATTTAATAATTTACTACTTTCACAATAATTTTAGTGTATAAAAATATGTGAAGAAAGTGAAATCAATTGAAATAATACAATTATATGTACTGCAGGCACCTGAACTTTTGCGCCGGTACCCATTAACGAATCATGATGACTTTCCACTGCCGCTGGACATGGTTTACTTTTGTCAGCCCGAGGGCTGCGTCTCTGTCGGCCCGAGGCGACCGACCACGCACCTCGCCACTCGGGATACCACTTCGTTTGTATTCACCCTCACTGACAAGGATTCCGGTAAGATTGTTGCTTTATTATGTTCTTCTATTTCACCGTGAATAAAATTTGCACACACACACACAGTTAATAAATGTGTAACAGTTAATAAATTAGTCGACCCTCAAAGATAAATTTACTTTTTCTGTATGCATTACTTATTTACCCCCTATAGTTAAAGCCAAACAAGATATAGCAAAGTTTGCAGATCATATTATGATATTTATGCGAATTTGCTAAAGTTTTAGTTACCAGTAATCTTCGTCTAAATACGATAAACACTCAATTTACCCAGTACCAACCTGGTCGACATTTCGAACAAAGTGCAGTACTGGGGTCATCTGGAGAAGAAGGCTAAACTCGCCTCCAGAAAACTGGGTGTACCGAATAGGGCGAAGCAGTACTTCACGCCGAAGCAACGCCTGCTGCTCTACAAGGCCCAAGTTCGACCACATATGGAGTACTGCTCTCACCTTTGGGCCGGTGCGTCCAGTTGTTCGAATTGTCGGCGATCCCAATCTTACAGTCGGCCTAGAGGACTTAAGTATCCGGAGAGACGTAGGCTCCCTATGCGTCCTCTATCGCCTCTACTATGGTGAATGTTCCGAAGAACTTTTCAACCTGGTGCCCCCATCCATCTTCCTTTATCGCACCACCCGGTTGCGATTCCACCTGCATCACTTCTCACTCGTGGCAGTTGTCTACCGCTCATTTCTCTCGTTCCTTCCTGCCACGAACCTGCGAGCTTTGGAACAAGCTGCCACCAGAAGCATTCCCTTTGCGTTATGATATGGAGTTCTTCAAAAAGCGTGTCTATCGAGTTCTTCAAGGCCGGCAACGCATTTGCAGGTCCTTGGATGCTACACGTGTCCATAGGCGACGGCGACCACTTACCCCCAGATGGATCATATGCCTGTTTGCCCGCCTTTTACATAAAAAAGTATAAAAATACTGGGTTAACATAAATGATTGTCGTTGTTTCTCGATTACTTTGAATGGGATTCTGGTATGATATTCGTTCTTCAACAGGTTTATGTATTCAAAAACCTTATGGTCCCGCTGGTCTACGCTTTATTGTATTTACAATGAAAAAGTTGCCTTATTTTTAATTTAAATATATCTAAGTGAATAAAGCCCGGGATTTTGTTTATTTTTTATGTTAATAGCCGACAAATGAGCAGAAGAGCCACCTGATGGTAAGTGGTTATCGTCGCCCATGGACATCAGCAAGACCAAAGGTATCACTGATGCGTTGTCGGCCAGGAAATGAGAACAAGGTAACAAAGAAAGTACTGGCTCTCCAACCCGCAGTCGGACCACGACGAGTCGTTTGGTGACTGACTCAAGTAGGAGGATGGTAGCTAGCCAGGCAGGCTTTACGGAAAGATAATAATAATATTAATGACTGAATAATAATACTGATAATGTAATCCTTACGCGAAACCCTATCACCAAGCAGGCTGGCTTCCGTCACCTCTTACGACACCCTGTTTTACCAGCATGGGATTGGGGGCTGTATTCTAGGCTGCCCCAATTCGGCCAAATTACTAGTTTTACATAAAATCGTCTTTACGTAACATCAATATCGCTTACAAACGAGTACATAGACTAGATAGAACCGAAGTTAACTGTATTAATCTCTCGATTATAAGTTTTCTCATATAACTTTGATGAACGGCGCTGGTATTATTCACAATGATTTCATATCTTTCAAGGATCAACTAATTTATCACTGAAGGTTAGAAAACCAAATGAAAAATAATTTATGTATCTATTATTTTCTATGACGATAAAATAAGATAGGTTTTCAGTCACATCGTGTCTATCCTTAAGTACCTTTTAGAGTATTAGTTTTATATTATAATGTCTCCATTTTACGAGGACAGCATCGCCGGTGAATGATATATAGAAGCCACCTACGTTTATTTACGACATGCTTCACAGAGCTTCAACAACTAGGTCACTGTTTCTCTAGAGATATTATTGAGCGCTTTTGCAATCAACCAAAAAGGGACAGAATCTGATTGCAGTTTGCAGAAAATCTATTCTTATGATATGATATATATTGAATTAACTGAAACCAGTTGCGTTTAACACAATATCTAGGTTTAATTTATTTCTTACTCTACTTCAAAGCAGTGATAGCCTAGTTTTGAACATTGCTCTTCCGCATGGGGTTCTCGGGTTCGAATGTTGCATATATACATCGCAAATTTTTTATTGTGTTCATAACAGACAAGTTAATTATAACTTGTTTAGATGAAAGACATCATTGTGTGGAATGTGCCCACACTTTGCCGTCGCGATAGATCATCCTTGCCCCTCATATTGCAAGATGACTCGAGCTTAGTATTCTGCCAGTTATAGGTTGTGATGGTGACTCAATAAATATCTTATATGATTTATGATAAATGTCATTTCTTGCTTTAATAGAAATTAAAAGTATATGATCTGTCTTTAGAGTGTCCACTGAGTTTCTGTATTCTATTATGTGAACTGTTATACGATGTGTAGGCAAGACGCGGTTTGGCATATGTGTTAACTTCTACCGCGCGGTGGAGCGTGCGCCGGCGCCGGGCCCGCGCGACCGCAGCGTGCTCCGTCGGGAGTCCTGGCGCAAGTCTATGGAAAAAAGTTCTGATTCCGCCTTCTCCAGGTGAACACTAATTCTGGATACCGTACATTTCGAGTTAATGAAAAAAAAATCTATACGTGGTAACTATACGACTCCGCTGACAAAATCACGTCAGAAGAATAAATGATGCTGGTAATAACAAATTATATTTGAGTTACTTATATTGATTATTTAATCAATGCAACTACAACAATATTTCGGTTGCTTACATATTGTTATGAAACTTATTAACACATAGAATCTCCTTGTTAGAGCGAATATGTGGTTCACACCCGCCCAAAAAACCCCAATTTCAGCAGTTCACCGTTATCTATGTGTAACTACTATTTACTAAACACTCTGTTGTTCCTGTATTTACTACATGCACTTATTTAATTTTACTCTGTGCGCTACTGATTTTTTTATAACAAAGAAAGTAGAGTCTGAGAAAAATCGTTTATTTCGGTTGTTCCTGTCGAAGGGCAGAACGCAGTATTGATAGACGGTCAAAGGTATATTGGCTGATGTAATCACTGAATTGTTTGTTGTGAAGGATAAATCTTCGTTCGCGTTTAACCATTCTCTTCTGAGCGTTACGCTTGTATTGGGGCGTTACGGTAGAACTGACCCATCGTACGGTAGATACACAAAACATCATTACTATCAAATATCCATGTGTACGTTAACTTTAAAAAACTAAGGCCAGGCGGATGTTCCAGTGACTATAGGAGCAGCAACGTGGCGCCGAGCGACTCGGAGCGCGACTGCAGCGCCGCACCCCGTCTTGCGCCCGCGCCCACCAACAACGACTCCGAGAGCGGCGGCTCGCACTCGCCCAGCCCGCGCGCCGCTAGAAAAAGACAGGCACGAGCATTGCTCTTGTATTTTGCTGCTTTATTTTCCGATGTTATTGCAATTTTGATTTTTAACAATATAATTTGCTATTTAGGTAGGATATGATTAATGGTATATTTGCCACAGTAGGCTCCGAAATAGTAGAACTTCAGTTAATTTATACCTAAGTTAATCTAATATATCCTTAACTGTGATTAGTTTAATAAACCTTTTTTAAGGGAGACTGGTGCTTGTGCAGCTGAATTAAGATTGATGGAACGGTAGTTAAATAGTTTTTGGTGCATCTCGGACATTTAGGTTACTTTAGGACATTAGGTTAGAGGCCGATTACAATATTACTAATATTTTGGCGTATTGGGGCGGTGTTTTAAGGGCGACAGAAGTCAGTCTGCTTGGTGGTAGGGTTTCATGTAAAGATTACCTTATGAGTATTATTATTAAGTCGTTAATATTATTACTGATATTATTGTCTTTCCGTAAAACTTGCCTGGCTAACTACCACCCCCCTGCTTGAGTCAGCCGCTAATCGACTTGTCGTGTTCCGGCTGGAGGCTTGAGAGCCAGTACTTTATTTCTTCTCTGCAAAACTGTTGCGTTGTTCGCCAGGAATTTACCTTTATTCTTATTGATTTCCATGGGCGACAGTGACCACTTACCATCAGGTAGCTCGTCTGCTCGTTTGTCGGCTATTTTCATTATATATATATATATATATACAGGTTGTGTACGTACTCATGTCTAATTTGTTTTTAAGTTTAGGAGTTTGGTAGTTTGTCAATTGTGTCAATTAAACAAATTGTATTTATTTTCAGCGAGTGCGAAACCATTCCCTAACATCCCTCTGCTTGTTATCCCATCATCCCTTTTTTTCCACATTCCGAGAGTGCCTATTTATCCTTAAAAAGTTAATCGATGCCTGCAACGAGTCTTCCAGTCCACGGCGCGTCGGAGCGTCTAGACAAATATTTAGGTAAGCTACCTAAGTTTTCCTTTGAACCAAAAATATTTAAAAAGGGTGGATAGAAACTCTATGTTGTTTACACCACAGGCCAAACAAAGACAAATAATAAGTATGCACGAACCAACGGGCGATCTTTGAAACGGATAATTGAATGATTTGACGAAGTGAATTTTCACAAAAAATGTCCGCTCTTGAAGACATAAAAAGGATGACTAAAACCCAGTCTCTGCTTTTTATAGGTCGATGTTATCGTTATCAGTTTGGATTATTAACTTTTTTGACATTCAAGAACATAACATAAAATGTAAAAGATGTGTTAAATAAAAAATATAAAATTTGATAAATGATAAATAATGATATCAGTGTTATTATGAAGTGTAATTATTTTTTTGTACAGGGTTGTTACCATGTTTTTATGCGAATTTTTAACACAATATAACAATATTGTGTTTCATACATCTCTAAGTATTTTGTAGCCGTATGTGAAATCTTAGTTTTATTGACCTATTTATTAATTATCTTAAATTAGAGGTTTTATTTCAATTTAATGCAACGTATAAACTAAACAATTATTACAAACAATAAAAAGAATAATAAATACACAGTAAAATTCACTCACCATCTTTGTCTACGAAGCGCTGTAAAATAAAATAAATGTTTTGTCATTTCATACACCAGTAAAACTAACCTAATCTATAAAACATTTTACCTTAGTTTCAAGAATAATAAAATGAAATGAGTCGTACAACAAAAATTACTCATTTTGGACTTGCAATGTAAACTAATCTTTTGTCCTAACCACGTAAAATTAGCTTGAATGCTATTAAAGTTCACTGGCCCGTTAAAATAAAATGAGAGAAATGAAAATATGATGTGAATAACCTCAGAAGTTCTTCTAACAACATCAAAAATATATAATCTTTATGATTTAAATATACACATGTATAGATGTTTGTACCGCCACTGTTCACTTTATGAAACTGTGTCATTCACATTGTTATGTGTGTTGTATTGTTATTGTTATAAAAAAATTACAATTATTGAGTTTTACGATTAACATTGCTATCACAAAAGCGCTTGAAATTGTTAAAAGTATCTTGATTATTATTAGTAACAAGATTTATTGTTACCTACTCGTTATCAATTTTTTCTGCATTTGTATCCGAGGGAAAACTAATCTATCCGTCCGTATGTATAGGGACACAGTATGGTCGGTGCTAGCGGGACAGGCGTACGAAAACACGCCCACCATTGTGCTGCATGACGTGAAGGAGATCGAGACATGGATACTGCGGCTGTTGTCTGCGCCCGTGCCCGTGCCCGGCAAGACACGAGTCGAACTAGAGGTAAAAGTGCATGCAGGCTCGTACATACTCACATGCATCACGCACGCATGCTCAAACACAGGTACACATTATGCTTTATACTAAAAGGGCCCGTAAGACTTCTTTCAGGTTGAATGAATAATATATTTACATATATGATTATTCAGAATTTTATGTCTTTTGCCTTGATTAGACCTCTTTACGTTTACTGATATTTTGAATAGCCTATCAGAGCAATCACGTGTTCTCACTACATACAAATTTTCATTAAGATCGGTTAAGCCGTTCTTGAGTTATAAAGGGACATACAGATCAGTCACAACAGATTTATTATAGTAGTATAGACGTGCAGTGTGTTTATTCATGAATGTTTGTAGCCAATTATCTTTCTCTTCGTGTTTTAGCAGTCGTTGCCGAGAGACATTAAAAACTAGACGCCACGTATATACTTATGTGTATACGCTAACTACTGTTACGCTATGCGTTCATGTGTGAAAATAATTCTGATATAGTCATTAGTAACTTGAGGCAAGATTTCCTACCACTAGTACTATTTACTTTTATTACTTTTACCACAGGTGCTATCTCCAACCGCCCATGCGCCGCTTCTGTTTGCGCTGCCAGACCACACGAGATTCAGTCTCGTCGACTTCCCGCTACATCTACCATTGGAGCTGTTGGGTAAACATCCATATAGTATCAGTTGTATCTAAAATGTGTGTGTGAATTAGTTACTTGTAGTTAAAAGGATATAAAAATGAACATTACAGTGTTATAAAAATATATCACAAATACTAATAAATATTGTTTTTATCATATAAATACACTCACATCCTTTTGATAACCAATCATGTTAGTCATTTAACTTCACAGAGACTTAGTTTAATTCCAAATTTGTTTAAGTTACGTCACTTAGATAAATGACAAGTTATTCCTGATACAAACTGAATCCTTGCTATGTTTAAAAAATAAACCTCAAATTCTATAAAATTAAGCTTCATAATTTTCAAAGTTCATGCTGGGTTATGCAAGTAAAAGGTAGCTGAGTGAGGATGCTCTCGTTGCAGGTATAGACACATGTCTAAAAGTTCTAACGTTGATCCTAATGGAGAACAAGGTGGTGGTGCAGTCGCGTGACTACAACGCACTGTCGATGTCGGTGATGGCATTGGTGGCCATGCTGTACCCGCTCGAGTACATGTTCCCGGCGATCCCGCTGCTGCCCAGCTGTATGAGCTGCGCCGAGCAACTGCTCCTCGCCCCCACGCCCTTCCTCATCGGGATACCGGCCACCTTCTTTACATATAAGAAGAACTTTAGGTACTGTATGGTTCTCTCTTTTTATCTGTCGCTTCTCCTAAATGTAATACGTGCTTGCCAATCAATATTTAATTTTTCATATATACAGTATTTCATATAATATGGTAGAATGAACGAGATGAGTGCATATTCATAAAAAAGTTGAGAAATCAATTTGAATTTTTAGTAGTTGCAAGAGATAATACTCTTCTGCTTATTTTTATGTTTCTTCTGAGCTCTATTTTATGGTATAAACCTTTATAACCTATCGTGGTGGTTTTAAGATATTGGCTACTCTTATTGTAACTGTCTTGAACGTAAGAATGATATTCATTGGTTCTATTAGATATCGATTGGTCTTCGAATGATAAAAAATGAATAACGTTGTAGGTTACCAGACGACATCTGGCTAGTGGACCTGGACTCCACCAAGCTGATGTGTCCGTCCGGTAGCGACCAGGATCTGCCTGCGCTCCCCGAACCCGAGTGCTCGGTACTGAAAAATCATCTCAAACAGGTACTTCTTCGGAGCTCTTTCCATCTTTAACTCAATTAGAGCATATGTGCGTGTGTCAATGTTCCAAATTTTTATTCACCCGATTCTGTTCGGTGTCGCTGAACGGCTTGTGACTATTGAATGCGATTTTATTACGATCCTCACTCTACTGACACACTAATGAATCATTATTCACTCTTCTTTCTACACACTGTTATTTGTCGTATGTTTTATTTCTCTCGCAATAAAATTGTAGGCCAAGTCAATTTCATATAAAGGGATGAAATCGTACGGCCGATAACGAGTGTCTAATGAATACTTATTATTTCTTAATCTTTTTTTATGTTCACTCGTCTCTTTCAGTTACAAACACGACTATCACTAATACCGAATCACTTTTCTATCACGCTAGGCAATGCAACTCATGGGGAATGCCGGGACTGGTGTAAATATTACTATTCTCTTTTTCATTGCACACTATTGTACTTATGTTCACTTCGATACGAGTCTTGTGCGTTTGTTTAAAGCTGTGCCAACCTTTTAGAACTACATATATACATCAGGAACTAAATTATGTTGTGACACTTCAAAGTTACTACAACCAAAACCGTGACTAATCCGTAGACCATTATTATTTCACGTATATTGACATTTATTATTTTATTAATCTAAGAGGAGGCATATAAGTTCTCGTACTGAAAATGTGTTGATGGTATTAGAGTTCAAATATTTTTGTTTTATTAATCCGTCGTATCTAATTTCAACACAACTTCAGTCCGACAGAAAAGCGAGCATGAAGCAACTGTGATGTGCTAAAATAATATGTATGATAATGTATTTACTTAGACATATATTATATTAACTTAATAAGACAGCCTTCTTCCCATCTTTCGTTACTTTATTTTAGTTTTATTGTGTTCTTACTTGTTGACGCTCTGATCGGTTATTCTAATTATTTCATTGATATAGTTAAATTATTAAGTAATATACGTTTCTATTTGTGCCAATAATATGTCAATTACATTTTTCTAAAATATTCATAATCATATAAAAATCTGAAGTATATGTACGTTTCACTGATCACCCACACCATACAATGTTATGTCGATGGGGATTGGTGGATGGCTGTCGTTTTTTGAATAATTATTACTCATATTTATGTAAATAAGTGCTTGGGTTTTGTATGAATGTAGTGCTCAGTTAGCATAGTGAGAATAATAATGACATGTACAATAAATAGCAATGTGTTTCGTTAGAACATTACAGTTATGCATTACTGTAAGCGCTTGATGTGTGATGCATTATTTGGGTTTTTATTAATATACCTAAGTGGCTTGTGCTAATATTAAACTACTAAAACGAACGTGGGCGTGTTAATTTTTGTTTTAAATTTGCATTTTGGTATCGAGAGAGATAAAATAAATGAAATAATGCCTACTCAGTTTTGTTAGTTAGTGAGAATTGATTAATGAATGCTAGAAATTGTATATAAAATTATAATGTACGAGTTTTGATAATTCAGCTCTGTTAACTTTACTGAATCTAATTCAAATTATGCTGTAGATATATTCCTTGGCATATACATTTTATTAACTGTTTGTTCGTAACAGGCAATAAGCAGTTTGACAAATACTTCTGTGGAGCAAGCCACGGCATTGTTGATGCCTTCGAAGAGAGACAGCGTAGGAGGTGCTACATTGAAGTAAGTAATTACTAGTATTCCCATTATGAGAGAAAACCCGAACTCTGCTCACAGCATTTATAATTGTGTAGACTTCTTAATTAGTTTGGAATAAATAATTAATATCTTCCTATTAAGTTTCCTATTAAATTTAATTGAACTTGATATCAAAAATAATTACTGAACCTAAATCCTCGTTTCTCATATATTTAGTAAAAAAGCTTAGTTAAAATAAGAAAATCCGTTCATTGAAGAAATGCCCACGCAGACAGTGATAAGAATAATATTGATGTATTTCTCTTTTAAGGAAGCATGACGATGAGTTGATTTATTTCTTGTGCCAGTGAGAGGGAATATGACACTCGTCACTAAATCTTTATTTTAAATCAGCCCGTGTAGCGATCTACTAGGTACTTATGGATGTTTCAGGGTGCAGCCGGCGTCGTTCATGTCACACAGCACGCCGGAGAGCCGGCGCG
>PDGT01000010.1:6755964-6809605 GCA_003671415.1 Megathymus violae
TGCTGGTCTTGTTCACTCACACTGCGCATGTAGACACAAGCACCGTAAGCTTGTTCTGACGCATCGGTGAATATATGTAACTCTAAAAATTCATTCGACTCACAGACGACACGACGAAGGACCAATGTTGGGGCACTTAGAGAATACTCAGGTTGATAAATAAAATTCGGACGTCTGGTCACTCTCGCAGTTGTAGCTTTTAATGACGGTAAAAAAATAAATCAAGATGGGGTCATTGCCCATATAAGCGACGTAGCGCCTGATACACGTAAGAAGCAATTGCACATAACATACATTTCTAAACATCAATGGACAAAGGATGCAGATGCAGATGGGGTATATTGTCCAGTGGTTAATGCATGATGTTAAGTGGCTATTGCAAGGAAAAATCTGTATCTCTTCTTCAAACGTTTGAAGGCCTGTTTGATGTCGGTCCCTTGAGGAATGGGATAAAGGTCATTTGCAAGTTACATATATATGTGTGTGCAGTGCAAGGCGCTGTATTATTGCATCAAGGAGGCGATGGAGAAAAGTGGGCGCCGGCAGGATGCGGCAGAGCTAGGGGGCGAATTCCCCGTGCAGGACTGTGCCACCGGGGAAGGTGGCCTCATACAGGTGACGTTCGCAATCCACTCGGGACTTGTGCTTTTAACAGTACACTTGGCGACAATGAAGTATAATAACGTCTGCGGCGGATGACATTTGAAAGGACTTTTTGACTTTAGGTTGATGCTAAATTGAAAGAGTCAAAAGCACTTCCATACTTAATGACGCCTAAGATGTTTGATATCGACAATCGCTGTTGTGATTTATTAGTAACCAACACTTCCAATATTTTTTTTAAAGTAGTGGGATCTTCAGAACTTTACATTGTCGAGCGCGACTTTCACTTTCCATTGGGTTGCTAATAGTTAGTTACCATGTCAAATATATTTTTAGAGAAAACATTTGAGCACCTGCTATTGTGTGATTATAGCCTAGAGACGTTGTGGATTGTAAAGGTTTGCATTGCAGACGTGTTTTTTAAGACATAGAATGCCTACCGTGTAAAGATTTTATCAACTTATATTATAGAACACAATATAATAACACGCGGCTTTTCATTACTAGTGACCCATCCTATTGGAAATAACAATGCCTACCCTTGTGTACTAGGCTCTGTCGTGTACTCGTATGTACCTATTTGTGCTAAGAGTGAGAATTTCAAACCAGGCTGAAAGAGTATGAATTTGTAATCATACTTAGTAATATAATATATTAATATATTTTTGGGCTCAGATTACATTTATTATTAGAATGTGGAATCGTTTTATTTTTAATTCTGAATAGGCTTTATTGTTATTAGTAAATAATGGAAGACTTCAATGTTAATTTTATTCAGTATAATAATCTTAATATTGATATTTATCATTTTTCTCGCTGCATCAAGATATGTAAACTATTTTCAATTTTTAAGGTGTGCATGGAAGGCGTCGGTCTCCTATTCCACCACAGCAAGGTTTGTTGCATTTTATATTCGGAATGTTGTCAGCTTTTTTATTCGTATTCTTACGTTGTAATGATCTACCAAAGACGTAAACAATATCAATTCCATGTTGGTATTCCAGGTAAGGTATGTCGATGTTACTGCTTGACTTTGGTAAACGTAACGTAACGTACCGATGGTGGAGTGGCGTCCGGCCAGGACGGCCGCGACATTCTGCTGGCGGAGCCCCGGCCATGCTTTATTCTTTGTGTATCGTACGGTGACGTTGACGCGACGCATTTACCTTCGTTCTGTTCTACACTTCGTCATTTGAAGCATCAATCTAAATTTTTGACTTTTTATCATCAGCTACATCGCAGAAAAGTACGTGCTTAGTCGATGCCCCGAGGAGAGAAACTTTTACAGTTTTGCCTTTGAATCCTTTGTACTTAATAATAATATTCTGAGCTGCAAGGACCACTCAAATTTTCCTTTTTCATATTTTCACATTTTTTTGTTCTGATAATTTAAATTATCTTTTACGTTTTACATTTTTATGATATCTGTATTTAGACGTATACTGGTTGCTACTATGCCGAGCGTCTTTTCCAAATTTTATCAGATCGACTACAGCTTACGACGGATTGATATTATTATGTTTCGCTCCATCTTTCTCCATTAATAATTCGATGTAATAGCTAGATTTTTATTTACATTTAAGACTTACCGTTGTCCATCTGATTTCCGTACAATGGATATAATTTGTGCATGCGCTAATTGTCTGCGATACCCGTGAGCCGCGAGCCGCAGCGTGCGCGCAGCTGCGGCGCCGCTCGCTAGGAACTTTTGAGATGGTCCTTGAAACGCGCTCGCCTGCCCTCTACTAATATCGTGTTTTTGTCTGTTCTACCCTTCCCGGACACGCCGGACCCGCTGCGCTGAAGGATTTCGAGGTACTCAGTGGTTCATAACCTAGTATGGCTGGCTCTTACGATGATCGACGCCGGCCTCCCGACCTCGCGAGTTCCGCACCGCACGGTACCCGTCGGCCGAGGTCGGAGGGGTCGACTGTAGTGTTGAGGCTTACCGATTGTTTTTAGCCGTTGTTAGCGTTGTTTTAGTTCTCCCGAGTGCGGCGAGCGCCCGGGCGCGGCCGTGCATGCACATAGACGCCCTTTGTTTTATTCTTTCATCACCGCACCCGACAGCTTGCATTCGTTTCACGGATCGTCCGGCGAGCGGTCTCGATCCGTCACCGGCACCGCGTGCCGAGTTTCGTTCTCAGTCGGTCCCCGGCGTACCCGGTCCTGAGCGAGCGTCGGTCAGCGCTAGAGCTTAGCGGACGCGAGTCCCGAGGTCAGTCGTAGAGCATCCGCCATCTCACAAGTTCTGCCGCGGCCTCCCCGACACCCTCCCGCCTGACCTCGCCCCGCACGCCGCACGCTCCCATCCACACCAGCTCCCGCTCTCGATGCGACTCCCTCTACGCCTGCTGCACCACTCGTGCATCTGCTCCTTGGCGCCGTTGATTTTGTTCATCGTGGGATTGTAGTATCGCTACTCTCGGTATGCTAGCTTTATAAGATGATACATTATAGAGTTAGTAGATCGAGATAGTTTCAGCGCATCATTTTTCTATTGCATGTGTGCAAAGCATCTAATGCGTTGCTTTTTTTTATAAATTTATTGGCCAAGACGCTTTATTTATCTATGCATGCTTCTTGGAAATTCCCGCTAGAGCCTCGTGTAATTATTATTAGTAAACATAGAATAGAATTTATCTCTAATGTAAATATCTGATTAACAAACTACTTGATTTAAAATTCTCTATGACAATCGATTAATATTGAATCGCGGTTCGAATAAGCAGAAATAGTGAGATTTTTATCTCACATCTCACTCGCGTTTCTAATATTAGCAAAATTTATCAAAATATACATTCCTATATAAACACAGTTTATTGCTATTAATATAGTGTTAAAAATTTATTTCATTGTGTAATTATTTTAATGCTTTCAGTTCTTTGTGCGGCTCGATCACATACGAAAATGCTTCACGCAGAACGGCGGTATCTTCGTTTTAGAAGAATTCAGTAAGTATTTATTCGCATATGATGACCTTCACAAGTGTTTCTTGAGTTTTAATTAGTAACATTTGACTTCCAGATCCAAAGACCAGGCAGATAATACAGAGAAAATACAAATCTATTATGGTAAGTGTCTCTCGACGATACATTTTCTTATATTTTGTTTTATGTATTGTATATGTTTTATTTTATTGAGTCTTGTCTTATTTTATAGGCGGAAAGAGTAGTGCTTGATCTCCATCGTTTCTTCTCCATATGGCTTTCTCGGTACTATGTAGTCGAGGCCACTCGAAATGAGCCAAATTATGCACCTTACGTTTTATAGCTCGCTCCGATGTATGTACCTACACGGTGACTTTATTTTACTTTTTTCCATAATTCGCTTCGCCTTTCTTACTCTTATGTTTTGATCCATTTTAAACCATCAATAATCAATTTCCTAAATTAGAAGCATTTTTAACTTTTAATGAACTTCGCTTAAAGCTTGCATTATAAATTAATAAATTAACACTTTTAACACGATAACTATATTATTAATAATCAACACCACACCTACTAGGCAAGAAGACACAATTATTTTTGTTTTTATATATTACTTATCTTTATATTTAGTTATTTTAATTCTTAAATTTTCTTACAATTTTTTTAAGTTTTCCAACTCTTTCAAAAAAGACATACATAAATTGTTTTAATAAACCTTATAGTAACTTAAAATGTATGGTTAAACTCATTTTTTATTTTTTTACACTTAATACGCGTTTAATAGTTTTATGTGTCAACAGTACGTACCTATTCGATGGGTTTGGCTTTTCTGAAGTATGTATTACTTTTTATTTTATATTATTTAGCATTAATATTTACTCATATATTATTCAATAACACAATGATTCTGTCTTCTTATTACCTTGCCTTATTAACATTTGTAACATAATTGTGTCAACGCTTATCTTATTAAAAGTCGACTTCTTACTATGTAATATAAATATTATTACATCATAGTAAAAAGCAGGCTATATTGACTCTACTCCTGCCAAAGGTAACTTTGAACAGTCAAGGATGTATTGTGCAACGGGCTCGGTACAAGTACCAATTGTTGTTAAATGTAATAAATAATACATTACTGTAGACATCGGTTGCTTTCGATTACCTCCTCTCACCGTAACACCACGATGAACCCTGCAGTGGGACGGTTTGTTATGATAATGTAAAGAGTTTAGGGCGAAGTCTATTGTACAAGGCATCTTTACACTCAAAAAAAGTAGCTGCATTATCAGTCTATATTTCTATTATTTATGGGTTTATAACAATTATTTATTATACACATAAATATTGACAGCACTGAAAGTATTGATTTCATGATAGAAAATTTAATTTGATTAGTGTTATCCTAAATCTAGCACGACGCAGGCGTGACGTATGAATGTAATAATTTTAAAAAATTAGTGTTTTTTTAAATATATATTATTCAATATCATAGTGCGTAGTAGTCGTTGCAACCAAACAGTTACATATTCCAAAATCACTTTCAAAATCGCTCATATTGCTAGATCGTGATACGTAAGTGTGTGCATGTTTCCAGGCGGATCAAATTTGCTATGCCGTACTATGCGTGTTCTCGTATTTCGCGGCGGGGCAGGAACAGAAGAAGGTTATCCTGGAGCAGGCGGCACGCTTNNNNGAGCATCTCCCGCGCCTCCGGGAGCGTCTCCCGCGCCCCCGGGAGGTTCTCCCGCGCGCCCTCCCGCCCACGGTGTCGACAGTACCCGCGCCGGCAAAAGCGAACAGGTACACATACTCAAGTGTAAATCTAGTTCATAAAAATCTAAAATGTCGAGATAAATTATCAATTTATTTACCAAATACAATACCTATCGTCTTGAATATATTATTCGAATTATTCGTGAAACGTTAGCTTTTATAGTACAGTGGTCTCAAATATTACGTAAACGTAAACGTTAACACACTCACACCCCCGCATTAGGATTCCCTGTGTCACGGGTGGCGTGGACATACACATATATGACATCACAAACACCCATGACCCGAGAACAAATATTTATCTGTCACATAAATGTCTGCCCCGGCCGGGAATCGAACCCGGGACCCCTCGCTCGGCAGGAAGGTTCACTACTAACTGGTTCGAATCTTATTCAACTTTCGATAATGAATGAGAAAATTGTATCAATAATAATAAAATAAATATAATAATAACCAGTTACCCTTCGTTAGATGGATTGGAAGGACAACAGAGGAAGCACTAATCAAGCACCGCATGGGGGTGGTGGTGGCGCGGAGGGCCCCGACAAGCGCGTGCCGCCTGATAAACCCCGGACGGACCACGTCAGAATGCTCCCGCAGCCCCCGGGGCAGCCCGGGCACCCCCGCGTGTCGCCGGCGAATCATCCTCGTGCTAGTCCTGAACGCCAAGTTAGTGTAAGTTGTAAGGAGTATTAAGGGTATACCTGATGTAGCCAATTCCAGTGGATATGAATGACCAGTGTTGTTAGCTATGGTAAAAGCTCTAATATACTTTAACGCTCCAATCAAAAATTAATTACAAGCATGGAAAAGCAATCGTAATAGTGCCAATTGAAAACGCCGCAATCAGTGCGTGTGATACAAAGCAAAGCGTCACATTGCAAGATTTTGATTTAACTCATTCCGTCAATGTCGGTAGTTCTGCAACTGCAAAGTCGACTGCAATATGGTGTTAACTATTATGTTCTTGGGGCTCAGTTGAGTGTCAAGTTTTGTGACGGAAAAAATGTTCTCCGTTGTTCAGGAGAGTCCAAGTGCGCCGCGTCGACCTCCGCCGCCGACGCCGCCGACGCCGCCGCCGCCGCGACTTGCGCGCTCGCAAACGCACGCGCTCGAACCGCCCCGAGTTAGTGTATATACATACATATATTTTTGTGGGATTTTGTCACGGGTTTGGCCTACTCGTTTAATGTCAGTTGTGGCCTAATATAGATTTCAGTTTAAGTATTAATTTATAAATATTTAGTTCTAAGCGACCTTGATGGCCCCACTGAATTGAATCACAAGTTGCAAAACGCACATGAGCAGCACAAATCGATGATACGTTAAATTGCGGCATGCGCGTATATCAGAGTTGCTTTAAATGTTAAGCTAATTTATGTTCACTGTTTTCGTTTCACATTAGCTCGATATAGCTTGATGAATAGTGGAATAATACTTCAGTCATACACGGTGACTTTACGACATGAATTTGACTGCTGTTGACGTTAAGTCAATAGTTCAGGTCTATGTTGCTTATTACGTAAAAAGTATACAACTTACAGTTTTGTAATTCATTTGTTTCGATGTATACTTTTAAAATAAAATGGATGTTTAGATCCCGCCACGCGTGGGAGTGCGCGCGGGTGCGCCGCCCGCGCTGCCGCCACGGCAAATGTCTGCTGCAGCTGATCTCAGCACATCCACAACGACCCTCAGGTATGCTTAAAATATTGAGGATCAAGCACCGCAAATACAATGTGTATAATGTGTATGCAACACTTTTAAGCATCTACTGATATTGAATCCCTATTATGGATGTCAAGCCGATTTTTAAATCGGCAAGTAATGCATAACGTTGTGTAATTTTCCAGGTCGTCGCCAAGCCCGGTGCGCGGGCGTCGCGTTTCCGCCGACCGCGAATAACAACTACCGACATACACAACTTAACCAATAGAAATTGTTTATTGTTCACGCCAATTATGTCCGCTGTGTCGATGCACAGATTTCGACAACAATTTATTGGAGCGTGCGGGCTCGTGGTACTCAACATGCGCAAGATTCAATATGTGGCGTAATTCCAAGGAACCAAACTTATGCTTGTGTTTCAATTCACCAATATTACGCTTGTGTTCTTGATACTTATTTGGAAATTATAATACTTCGACATTTATTTTTATATAGCTTCAAGATTTCGGATATGGTATTCAATTGTAATAAGCGGACTCATTGACGATTATTTGGCATATCTATTAAATGGCTTATCTGTCTATGGTATTAGTACTTCGATGCCCATTTTGAACTGCTTATGTGCTAAAGGACAGTATTATTGTTCTGATAATGGAACTACTTAAACGTTGATATTTGTCTAGTTCAGAAAGTACTTACTAATCGTATAATAATTATTGAACTGTTTGACTATCTTTTGCTGTTTCGAATATGTACAATGAAACGAAGTTTACATGAAACTAAGTCAATGAGCATAAAAAAATATTTGTAGTTAATTTTACTCGTCTCTATGGACAACTTACACGTGAACAGAAAAGTACTGATAAATTCACTATCTTAAAACTGCTTTCAGAAAAAAATTGATGTCCCCAAAATCGGTTTCTTGTATCCTCGACATCCTTAGTTGAAATGTAATTCTGTGTAATTATAAGTTAGATTTTTATTGGTTTTTATTTAGTTCTGTGTAATTATTGTTTAATTATTTTTACTCATCATTTACTCCAAAGCAATTCAAATAATTGTGTTCATTAAATTAGTATTAATCAATTTTGAAACAATCCGCAAAAACTGTGTACAAAAATAAAAAAATAAATACACATCAGCACCGACGCAAACTTGGCAAATTAAGTCTGATTCTATTAATTGTATTATTGTGTCAATTTAGCTTGTAATCATACTCACAAGTACATACGGATGGAAGTCTGCTTATTACTTAATTATTATTTATGAAGATACTTCGATGCTTTGCTATAGTAATGGACAAAATTTATCTTTAAAAGCTAACAAAGAAAGTGCCGCACCAGAAACATATACATGGTCACAGAACCTTCACATCACCTACCTATTATAAAACGAATTTGTTGTTCCTAGTTGGCGTCATTGATCTTTATTGTCTGTTCATATTTTTAAGTTATCTGTATATAAAAAAATAAATATTATGTCTAGTAGAGAATAAAAATATCATATTATGAATGCCGGTTTCAGTTATCATGTCACATATTTGAGATTGCATTGAAAGTTAAAGGTTGTACATGCGCCACAGAGCACATCAAGAAGAGTTATAATCGTACATAGGTAATTCCTAAAGTACTAACACAGGTGTATTTTGATAAAGATAACATTATATCGTATTTATTACATTAAATATTATTGAAACGTTTTTGATGGGGTTATGATTTGTAATTTGTTAACCGCGAGTCACCAATTACGAAAACTTACCCATGTTTAATAGATTCACAATCCTTTTAGTATATCAGATTACATATATCTAATCTATCTAATAGTAAATATAATTCTTTAATCAAAATACAAAAACTTATAAATGGATTCAACGTAATATAGACAATGACAATCGTAATTCCCGCCTATCTGAGTATTAAATGCAAATAATAGCGATCAGCAAAACAGTTCAGAAACGCTGTAGCAGATAATATAATGACGCCAATGTTTGTGTAAACCGGTCCAAGTAGGTTTAATTTTTTTTCGAGAAAGCTATAATGTTATTTAATATGGGGTGTAATGTCGACAAGACAAGAATATATTTTTCGTAATATTATAGGAATGTTTGCCTCATTTGTAATAGCTGTTTATGGGGTAGGGAATAAATATTGTAATTGTCATTGTAATAAAATTGTAACTTTATATTATATAACTTTTAGTGAAGCGCTTAATGAATCTGTTAACCAGGTTCATTACACCAATTTAAAGCTTTAAAGCCCGATTAACGTAATCGTAAATAATATCTTAGATACCTACATAACACAATTTCAATTATGTATACATGCTGAAATAATTTCATCACACCCTTAAATTTATCATTCTGTTAAATATTTAGTTTACTAAGAGCAATTTTAATAATTAAAGGAAACTACGACTAGATGTATATTAGGGTACTGTATATGTATTTTCATGCATGATATATGACTACCATTACCAGAAATCAGGGTTATTCAAAAATATAGCTATTTTATTTCAATAAATGACATTAGATCCATTATTTGTTTTATTGTCGCTGTACCATCATGTCGGATCTCTATTTATATTATAGTAGATATATTTATCTTATATATTTATAGAAATGTAAGATAACTCTTGTAGGTACCATTACCAAATGTATGAATGATGAACCCATGAAGAGATAATTATTAAAGCTGTGTGGATAAACTATCAGAAAGCACATGATAATTCGATAAGCTGTCCTAGGTCTTGGTTTTGAACAAAAGAACACACTCAAAAGCCATCTGGAATAAAAAAAATAAGTTTTACCAACGTTTTCTAAGTTTTATCCCGTAGGCATTCGGACTTTATTTAAAAAAGTATTGCAATATATTCATTTATTTAGTTATTAAAGGTTTAAGAAGCAACGCACCACATATTTAGTAATGTGTTTTTTGTTTTTCCTCCACACATAAAAACATATTGTTAATATAATAAGTAGGTACACTAGTTAAAAATATAATTAAAAACAACTTACCCAGAAACGAAAGCAAGACAAAGTATATTTTTATTGTAGATTGTCCAATTCCATAAAAACTATATAAAAATGGTGCAAATTAAACAATTTGCGAGAAGAATTAGGTAAGTCTTATTATATATTAATTGCCACAAAGAAAATTTCCTGATCCTTATCTAGTTTAAACGATATTAATACAAATGTAATAAAGGGAAAAACAACCTTGGGTGGATTGGATTGGTGTCGAGAAATGAATGAAACAAAACATAGATCTATCTAATATCTATATTATAAATCAAAGTATTTTTTCAAAATATGTTGCGATTTTTAATCTGTCGGATCAAGATTCGCAAAAGTGTTTTCAGGGCCTGTATAGAGCAGTGATTCCTAAAGTGGTCGGACTTTGGTATATTGAATAAAGTTAATTTGCAGCTGCAGGGTGACTTGATTAAAATAAAATCAATAATATCGGCCCTTGTTGGTAAACTCTTCTTTTATGAACAAAATTTAAGCAGTAAAGAATATTCAGTTTCAACATTTGTCAAAATTATCAGAAATGCTTCAAGACGATGTTGTTTTATCATATATCACTCACTATCATCATGGAAAAATTCCACAATGATTTTACGAAGTGGTTTGAGAATCTCTGAAGTTTATTTAAATTCATGAATGGATAATAATTCCGTACAATATCACAGTCATGAAAGAAGCCATTGTGATAATGCAAGAAGACTGGATTACTATCAGCACAGACGAGGGCTTAAGCAGAAGTCCACCCAAAACTATCAGAAATTCTGGTTGCAACGCAACATTGAAACATAGTATCCTGCATTGTGGAACATTGCTGAAAAATACCTTATCGCTTTTTGATCATCATATTTAATCGAAAAAGGCTTCAGTGTGGTTACAAACATTTAGTCAAAACAAAGAAACCGTTTGAAGATCAACACCGAGATTTAAGGCTTCAACTCGCCAATATTGAACCGGATTTGACTAGATTGGTAGAAAGTAACCAGGTTCATCCATCACACAGATTTTTTTATTTTACTTTGCGATTTTATTGTTTTTTCAATAAATTATTACCTACATAAGTATTTTTATGTAATTTGTATTTATAATTATTAATTACACTTGATATTTATTGAATTTTGTGTCTATTTAGTTTGTTAAATTTTGTCAAGTTTACTCATTTTACCAACCGCAAAGTTTTTAAATTGGTATTTTGTATCAATAGGGAAAAACTAGAGATAGGATTTGTTTGCGCCAGAAGTAATCAAAGCGCATATTGCATTTTATTTGCTACAGGCGTTCAAATAACGTCGGTAATTTAAAGACTTATAATATTACCCACGAATTTAAGATGTATAGAATCGAACTTTCCAGTGAGGTGCGCACACATTATACTCTTTACGTTCTCGTGTAATTTACAAAAAGTCAATTGCTGTAACAAGAAAATAAACCAAGTTGGCACTACTTCCTTTTTTATTGAGCATCAAGAAGCTCCAATGTACGAGTGTTGTACATAATTGGCGACCGTAACTGGACAAATAAAGTAATTTGGCTACGGGAGTCTGAGGTATCAGCTCATTTTGGAAAAAAGGGTCTCTTGCCGAAAATAGTTTGGGAATTCCTGGTATAGACGAATAGAACTTTGTACAGACCATGAAGGAGAATATTTCGAAAAATTTAAAATAATTAGTATTGATATGTTGTATATTTTTCTTTATCTGAAAACTTGTTTAGTGACCTACGTACTTATTGTTGGGAAAATCCGACTTCGGTTAAACAGAATCTATAGTAAAAAGGACCTAGCCCGATAACATCTGCTTATTAAGAAAGAAGCTGTGTATTTAAAAATACTTTCTGATACACTTCTGAAAAAAAGCATTTATTGCAACCTGCTCCTTTCTATTTGTTTTGCAAAAAAGCAATTTGTCAAAGCAAAGTAAAAACACGATCATAGTAAGAGATGTAAGCTATGCTTCTCGTACGTCAGTAAGCTGGTCTTGCTGGTCTGACCAACCAAAGCCAGATAAGTTAACATCAGTGTAATGTAGATTCTTTGTACCATCTCTGCGCAGTGTAAATAATACATTCAATGAGAGCAGTCTTATTCGCAATACTCTCTTTAGTCCAACGCACTTAGTTCATCTAATCTTAACATCGAACTTAACAACAACAACAACCTTAACAACACGATGAAATGGGCGGCATACTATCCAACAGTAAGAGGAGCTCATGCCATACTTGTTTAAATGAAAACGCTTTTGTATCTTCGAGGTCAATATGTCATTGGACATTTGCTCTTATGGGCGTATTTCAGGTATTTCTGCATATTCACTTAACGTCGTGTTGTTTTCATTATTACTACTGGATCCGATTCACTGTATTCCAAAAAAATTGAAAACTGGGTTACACCAACCAGGTTTACCCGTTAAATTCTATCAAAACCATATCTGGATACCTGGCGTTTGTTTATATTCGTGAACACGGTATATAAAAGGATATTTTCAACCAAACATTAATCCGAACGATCGTGATTCGATGATTGTATTAACAATAAAGGCACATATGAGTAAAATTACTTCTTTATTAAAAAAAAGCAATTACTATACATTCAAATTCACGCTGACAATACATACCTATATTATCTTATATCCTTCACGCTACGATAAATATTAGGATACTTTATTGATAACTTATTTGCAGACTTTATTAAGGAATGTATAAACACATCAGAAAATTTATAAAATTGTTCATCGGTAGATTGCCATTGAATTCTAAGGTTATCAGGAATTTAGGAAAAATCTGTCAATCGGCTTCCCGCCTTTTTATAAGTAAAAGAGCCAAATCGAACCCGACATCGCAGAAATAACGGAAACTAAGGCAAATATAAATTAAATATGACAACTGGGCAAAAACGATGTAGCTTCCACGATTCAGCTATGTTTACTCGTAGTATCATACATGATGAAACTTCATATACGCATATTTGTATAGTACCTAAACTCCTAGATACATAATCCTAATGGAGAATGAAGGAAATTAACTAATAGTTTTATAATCATATATCTAGCAGTAGTACATATAATGGCAGAATAAAACCTTAGGTCAATGTAATTAGGTCAATGCAGTTCTTTGGCGTATATAAGTGTTCTGTGTTATTTTCCCTTGCTATAACACCAGTCTAAAAATTAAAATAAGAATAATTATGATTATCACAGACTTTTAGCTTTAATTCTACATAACACTCCGTAATATTTAAAAATAAAATAATCATGTAAAATTGAAATACACTTATCTGTGTTCTAATAGTAACTAATCTTAACTTTACACTGAATATTCAGTAGTCGAATACTAAACTAATACAATACTACCATAGTATTATAGAGTAGGTACTAATATTATATGTATCAACGAATATTTTAAAAACTAGTTACTGGTTTAGTTACAGAGACGTGATTAGGTAGATACGTAAAATTAAGAGAAAACTATAAACATATTCAATTAATAACTTGTTGCTTATAACGTCATTACTTTCTGGCATAAGTTGCTAATGCCGACGGTATTTCAGGATAGTGTGCTTCGAGAATCAACAGACTGGTAAATTTTTCACACATTAATGAAATGAGCCCAAAAAAATAAATATTGTTTTATACAAACTTACTTGAGACATAACAAATAGATTTGTATTTAAAAGGATCTTGGAAGTAACTACTGTTTCCGTAAATTATTGCGTATATCCTTACTACTTAAATATGTACATCTACCTAAATATTTACAAAAGTACAAATATTACAATGTAAATGATGTAGCTCACAACAATCATATTCCTATACGAACTGTTATTTTTCACATATTTAGATTTAGTCAGTCTTAACTTTCAATAAGTCATTAAAACTTTAAAATTTTGTACCAAGATTTATAAAACATAAATTTGGTTGATAAAGAAAAGCATTCAGATACGTCACTCTAGATCATGGATAAGACAATTTGATAGGTATAATCATACCATTCGACTAATTAACGAGTACATTAAGAATCGCACACGGTTGACCTTTATATATTTTTCTCAATATATGTTGATAGTGTATTTTGTTATTCAAGAACCATGTATACTCGATCTAGTACTTCGTAATTGATCGCTTGTTTTCTATCGCTGATCTTTAAACATTTTAGAAATTAAATACTGTCAGACAAATGTCCATTCTGCAGCATAGTCTCACTTAGAACTTTTGAAGTCCAACTCACTTATGCTGCTTTTCTGGAAAAATAACAATACTCTCTAACTTAATAATATTATAGATTTAAACATAGTAACAAAATAATAAAAAAAAACATCATGCCTATATTTATTATCTTTCAAATCTTACCATAACATCAAAGTGTAAAGACATCGTGGTTTATTCCTTTCCAGACACATTTTTAGAAGATGTCTTAATAATCTTATTAACTTCTTCGGCTATCTCGAATTTGTATATCAGTCCATTTTTAGTTAAAACCTGTAGAAGCGATTTAATTTTATTACTAAATGTATTTAACAACATAATTTGTTAATTTCAAATCTGAGACCCATGATTTCGGAATCTGTGAACTGAGAAGTTTAGAATTGACAGAAAATGCTACCTAATTAAAACTATTTTTAAATAGAAAAAACTCGTTACATGAAAAATATGTGAATGTATTTTTATAGCTATTTGAAGTTTTTCCATTATAACGAGGCTGGAAATTATTGAAACAAATAAATATAGAAATCATATTGCGTTTACTTACGCAATCGTGATTGAAGTCTTCTTGTTTAAGCTTTTTTAATGGATTTATTTCCTTCTTTGTTTCGACTATAGACCAACTGAGTTTGATATGATCAGGAATATAAACTTTCCGAGCAAACACTCTGAAAATGTAAAATTGATGAATAAACCACTGAAAGATTTTGCACTGTGCGTGCAAGTGATTTTCAAAAAACAACCGAACGCTATCCGCCTGTGCGAGGAATATATAATATTACAGTATTATTCAGTAACTTCAGTTGCTTTTAAATACACACATGGACTCGTTTAGAGAAACGACAAAAAAGGGGCATATTAATATGAAAATAGATTTATTTGGAGAATATAAGTTTTTAAAATTTATTGCAAAGCATCAATTAATTAAATTATAATTCTTAAACGTCAAAAGATAATCAGAAAATAAAACAAACTAAAGGCACTGACTGAGTTTGGAACATAATGAAAATTAAATATTTAAACAATGTTTTTTTTTCTAATGGGTGACACAATATTTATTATTGCCTCCTCTTGGTGTCAAAGCTTGCATCCGTCTCAGCATACTTTTTATTTTGTATGAAACTATGTGGCTTTAAGTTTCATTCTTAAACCAATGCAATTGTGAGGTTCATTAGGTTAGCTGGTGCAGGATTTCTTAGTTAAATTTTATTTCCCAGTTTATTCCAAATATGTTCTGTCAGATTTAGGTCTGGCGAGCATGTTGGCCTACTCAATATACACCAATACTAGCGCCGCAGTGTGACGATTAGCATTATCGTGCGTTAAGAGAAAATTATCCTCGATGAAGGGGTCAAACACCATCAAATTCTGCTCTAAAAGATCTATTACGTAACTTACCGCAGTCAGAGACCCGTTTTTTCCTACGTGTAGCTCTGTACGTTCTTGTAAGCAAATAACGCCCCATATCATTACTGACCCTCCACCACCAAGCTCTCTTTTCACAAATTTGAACCTTCCAACTTAAACAAAACTTGACTTAAAACAAATTCTGGACTCATCAATAAAGAGTACTTTTCCTCAAGAGTAATCATCCCAATTTTGGTTCGAACTGGTTGGTGGTTGGTGGTTTGGTTGCCACTCGGCTAACATCCAGTGAGCAAAGGGCCTCTGACGGGCAAGTACCAGCCGCCTTTCAAACTTTATCCAACCGTTTTGGTGCTAACTGTCACTTGTAGAAAATTCCTGTAGCTTGTTTCGTACCTCTGAAGACGTCGAAATGGGGTTTTTAAAGGCAACGTTTACAATAAATCTGTCGTATCTCTGCTAATTACATACATAATATAGTACGAAATAATCAAATTTTGCGTTGCTGTAAATATATCCATGAGTGTATTTTATATTTATAGTGTTTAATGGAAATAGAGTTGCATTATCAAGATACAATAATTAAAATAATATATTTGTAGTTCTTTCCTCGAATATATCGAATATCTAAATATTGATCTACGGATCAGTTCAATAAAAAAAATATAAATAGTTTGAATCATGATATATGAAATAATCAATAAACTCTGTACAGAATAATTGGAAATAAGAGAAACATGGAACTTAGTCTAAGTTAACCATTTATGGTGAGATTCCTGCACCTGTCCCTATGCATTGGGAACCTGCAAGGTGTTAATGGGTAAAATCCCACATACCTATGGACTATTCCAAGATATCTTCTAAAGGTATCCAGATAACAAAAAAAAAAACATAATTTTAGAGATCATTCACATGGAAAGATGTGAATGGTGGATAGACCACGTTCTATTTGCCAAATTCTAAATTTGAAACTTCATGCTACCACTTTAATCTCTAATTTTTCTTTCGGACTTTTGTGTAAAGAAGAATAAGAATAATACTTACTGATTAATTTTAGCAAATGCTTCTTGTTCTGGATAAAAATCGGTGTATTTAAATCCTGGAAATTCGAAACTCAAATGTCCGTATGCATTTTGCCTTCCAGAAATCCATCCTATATTCTTTACACTATTACAAACGATCCATACATCTTTCCAGGGTCTTTTGTTTGATGTTTCTGTATTGCAATAATCTTCATCATCGGAAATCACATATACATTGTTGGTGGGTGCACTACATTCAACTGAGTGAGCGAGAAAATTTTCAATATCCATATCAATTTCATTATTTGTAGATGTAGTGTTTCCTCTAAGTAAAGGTGTAAAACAAATTTTATCAACTAGAGATCTACTATTAATTTCTTCCGGTTTCAGAATAAACATACCACCTTCAAATTTTCTGCCAGATGTTTTTTGTTGCGTATTATTGGACTCGAGGCATTTTTCCATAACTTTAACCTGTAGTGCAATTTCTGCAATGGGCTTTTTAGAACACGATTTCTGTTTTTCTTCAATACATGAATATTGATTGGTTTCATTTGATTCCAGTATTAATGTTTTACACAGCAAAGAGGAATCGGTACTTGCTTCTAAATTAAGGGATATATTTTTTTTTACTAAAACCGGTGTTTTAGATACCTGCTTCTCAGGGGACACTGATATTGGTTTTAGAAATCCTGATGGTGTAAGATGATATAAATTATTCGTTTTAGTTATTTTAATGGGCTTTACCAATTTAACAACTTTGTTATTGTCTTTCGCTGTAGCCGCAGTCTTGATACTAGATCTATCTATAATTGTTTCACCTTGTGAAGATTCATCCAAAATTTGTTCATGTTCTAAATTAACTTGTGCCATAAATGATAAAGGATTGTCAATTACTCGTAAATTATCAACTTTGTTAGTTGTAATCCAAACTCCTCTAGTTTTGAATTTCTGGTTTTGTAACGTCGTTTTTACAGTTTCTATTCCCAAGGGCTGGTTTTTTTCATATGGGCCTATAAATACACAATATTCATTTGCGTTAGGGATTGCGTAAATTCCAAACTGCGGGTCACTGCTTCCTTCACTACATTTTTGGGAAGACAACCTAACTGTTTTATTTGAAACACGGGCTACGTTGATAGCTTTAATTATGCTTTCATATTTTACAAAGAATCCTCTATTATAAAACTGAATTTCACTAAAATCATTCTCAACAGTCATAACAAACCATTTTGATTGTTCCGTGTTTTTATCTAGAGAAGTTGACATCGTTGTATCGTTTACCGGTGTCACAGGTGAGTTTAAACTAGAAGTTAATTTTTGCGGTGATTCTATGTCAACGTAAGAATGCAATTCATTGGTATTATTTTCGGTGTCAGAGTTCTTCCGATCACCCACTTTTTTAACAGAACCTACTAATTCCCAACAAAAACTTAAACCTCGTAATATACATAACTGATCTGTTAAACGGTCCACTTCCAATGTAATAATATTTTTTACACTTATTGGATACTTGCTCAAATCCTCAATACAGCTTATATCTATACAGTTATTGAATAAAGCATTTCTATTGTCTACAGCCATAAATATACGATATGGTTTTTGCTTCGTCACCAAAAAAAGATTTTTTTTCTCATGGTATCTATTTATTATAAAATCCCAAGGATAAAGTGCAATTTTTCCGGCTTTCGGTGGCTCTAAAGATTTTTTGATGAAACCCATGGCAAACCGCTCCCTATACATTTTTAAACTTGGTTCTAACCATGCTTTTAATTTTTCGTTCAGATGACGTTCTGCCGGTGATGTAAACTGAGTAGTTATTATATCACTATTCAATTTATGAGAAGTTGAATTATTAAGCAATTTATTGTTAGGTTCATCTATAACCTCATCTCGTGCTTCATTTTTCTGACTAATCTGGGATACCGTTGGAGATGATGGTAAATCAGTGGTAGAAATATTAGCAGAGTTATTTTTAGGTTTCTTTGCATTACTATTTTCATCAATTTTCAAAATTTCCATCATCCTTTTCTGTAACCCGTGATCGTTCTGTTCTAGTTCCATAATTTTTTTATTCGTATTAAAATAGAAAACATCACTATATTTCCTTTTCTTGTATGCTCTTACTCTCGCACATTTGTGACTTTTATAAACTGTAACATCTGCGTTATCAGTAAATGATTTTATACTTTTGGTCTCATTATTAGAAGCATGATGTATTCTAGGTCTAAGGATACTTCTTCTAGATTCAGTAGTTCGTAATAGTGATTCAGTAGTTTCGCTTTTTAAATCCTCTTCAAGGTTTACAATTGAATTTTTAATATCATTTTGTACACTATCTATTGTTATTATGTCGTCACTTGATACATCACTAGATGAATTTTCTGTAAATTTACATTTACAAAAACACTTATATAAATTGTGAATCATACACCAAGGTTCAATATTTCCACAGTTTAACTTTATCGCTACTACGGAAAGAATTCGTTTGATGTCTTTTTTTGTCTTAAGGCACATGTTACTATAAAAATCTGCATATCTTTCAGGAGCTTTCCAATTTCTTCTTTGAGATTTCAGTAAGATACTTTTTTTACCAGATAGTATAACCGTTTGATGAAATTTTTGTTCCTCTTTAGACAGTTTTGAATTGTTTTCTTTATCTAAACTCATTAATCCTGGTATAATATCATCTTCAAAGCAGCTGTGTAGTTCATATTTATTAAAATCACACTTGCATTCAAACATACATTCTATGTGTCCACAATGATTTTTTAAACGATAACAAGACACCAGAGAATCGCAGATACATCCTAAAGTACAAAATGATTTTCGACATTTATCAATTTCTTTTTTCTCCTTGCCGTCATACAGTCTAATTACAGTGACATCAAGGCGGTGCAGTTCTGACTGTCCTTTTCTCTTAATTTTATCCCTGGGTGGATTATCACAGTTACTATTTATATCTCCTGGGTTAAGCTCCCTCGGAGGACCTTCTTCAGTATACATATTGTTCTCCATTAAATTAATTTCAACTGAGGCTAACATTTCATGAAGCATTTTTTGTACTTCACGCTTTATTAGTTCTTCATTTTCTGTGAATAAATTACGGACTACTTGTTTCTCTGTTTGTTCATTAATGAGTTTATCAACATCATACCGCATTAATAACCTTTGCTGATTATAATTATAGCCCAAATCAAATGTTATATAATTATCTTTATGTAGTTGAACAGCACGTCCGTTATCGTTAGTGCCTAGAGCAGAAACCGCAAACTCTGCCCATTTATCAGATATTATGCCATTTACATCTCGCAAGTTATGTAAAAAATTTGCTACTGATGTTTCTACAGGTTTACCATATTCAGGTAAAATTTCCAATCCAGGTTTTGGTAAATGCACTAATTCAATGCTACCGATATTATATTTCTGATACGAGTCATCAAGTTGTTTTTTTTTCGAAAGTGGTCCAGGTTTAAATTTTAAATTTAATGAGTGCTTCAACAAATCTCTCTTTATGAATAAATTACTTTTTTTTAACTTATAACTTTGTAGTAATGATTCTCTACGTTCGCCTAAGTCATACTTATAAATGAATTTGGATTTTCCGCCCCTACTACCATTAACTTGTATACATTTTCCATTCCACATTACATACTGTGAAGAGTGTGCACAGTTATTAGGATTGATATTTGTTACCATTTGCCACGCCATTCTAGATATTGGCTTTTCACTTTGAAGCATATTTCCAGCAAGCAACTTTGTTTTTTCATCATGTGCCAAACCGCCTTTTATTTTGCGCAATAATACGTTTTGTTGCTTTTCTATATCAACAGATAAGTTGGTACATACATCTTTTTCAAATGCATTTCTAATATCTCTAACAGTTTTTACTTTCGGTCTTGGTTTTCTCTTCGGAATGAAATATTTATCTGTTTTTGGCACAAAATCACAAGACAAAGATTTATTTTGATTTATTGGTAAGGGTGTCACCGGATCTACTGTTAATAAATCATAAAGATTATTATTTAAGTTATTATAGGTTCTTGTTATATCTGATCTGAATACTTTGTCATTTGCCATTTCTTCTTTATTTTTGAACTGGAAGGATACAAAAAAAGCTTTTCTTATTAAATGAATGAGAAATATTATTTATTTTTTATTTAAAAAAATCCACACACTTAGTCGCAAAAAATTACTATTTGATTTAACTAAAAGCAATACAAATTATGATTTATTTACATGTTACATTCACAATTTTTTTTACTGTTAATTTGATTATGGCTACATCTTATTATATGGAATTCATAATTCCAAATATTTATGTGAAAATTTCAATTAAAATTACCCTAATAAACAAAAACTACTGGAAATACTAACCGATGATGTCTAAAATTAAATGGGGTGGGTTTCCTGTGTTAAGTATGACAACTAATAAAATAAACGAAGCGATAAACGTTTTTCGTATGTACTTTCAGCAATTTAATTACTTAACTCTATAAATGACAGTTATGTTATATCTGTGTATTTCTACTTACTACTATTCTACTTATTTATATAGATGTTACGTTTCAGCATAAATTTACGGAATTTAATTTTTAAAAGAGTAGGTAGAAATAATACAATTTTTGTAACGCATGAGTATTTTGCAAAATACATAAATTTAGGGGTCTACTGTCTAATAGATAGGCAGAGAATCCATGTATATGAGACCAAATAGCATCTTGTGTGTAAAATTAATATATTTGTAATTTACACTATGCGTGAAGGTGTATTTAATTATGATATATCGATCTCCTAAAAACATTCTTAAGACAATTGATTTAAAGAGCTAAATACCACAAAGCTACTTCATGAAATGTAAAATCATTTAATTTATTAGTGACACTTAATAAAAAAAACTCGTAAAAGTTTTTATAAAAACCTAATGTGAATAAATATTTTATATTTCAAATATCAATTTTAATTTGAAATTCAATACGGTTTAAAATTACTATTATAATTTTACATTGCCTGACATTCATATTTCAGTCAGGCATAATATAATATATACCCTCTTTCCATACAACAAAATTTCGTTATGTTAAATGAAAAACAAAGAATTTAGAAACATAGTAAACACCTTCGTCATTTAATTTGGAACAGGCTAATTAAGAGTTATGATTCGTAAGTATTTATCAAGGTTTACATAAAATTATATTTAAATAAACTACCGTCTAAAAAGCACTAACAATAAAAGATCCGTGCGAAGTATAAAAAAATTTTTGTGCTCCAGTAATTGTGCATTCTGCGAATATACTAGTGTGTCATGGCGTGGCGTGACGCACCAAAGCCCTATTAGTTTCAAACATTTAGTGTGAAGACATGTGCATTACCCATGGTGTGTCCTGATACGTGGGTGAAGGCAATTTCGCCAGAAATCGGTCTCCAAATATTTATAAATCTGAAATTTTAGCATGTAAGATTTATTTTGTTGTATTATATAATTACAAAAATATAAATATATATAATATATAATTACAAGAATATAGCCGTCTATAATCGTATTGAACGAACATAATAAATAGCCGAATCCTATACTGTGTTGGCCTGATAAACAATATCATGTCCTATAAGGTAAAAACTTCTTAAGTTACATATTTTAATCTGATAACAGCATATTAAAGAAACCAATATACACAGAAACTGAACATTGTCGGATTGTTGACAACGATAACCTTTTATGATACTCGACAGTTTTCTTTTTTACACTTATGGTTTCCAAATAGCAATGAACTATGTGCACGAGGAGTTGCTGATTTACTGAACTATGTGAGTAGCCTCAAAGATAAACGACTTCATTGAAATTATACTTTTATTTGATACATACGTTTATTTGAACGAATTGTTGACGAATTATTTAAGTCTAATCACAATGCATGCGTATTATTACAAAAACAAAACAATTATATTAGTTAAAGAATCTTACTTTATTATTTTAAAAACATCGCACTTCATTATTATTATTATTTAATTTGTTATGTTTCAAAATGTTCGTTGTAGTCATCAATTAATAACAGTATTTCAAGCTTGATGGATTAGTAAACAAATGCATTACCTATTTTTCTAATTTTATCTAACACTCTTCTAAAATACTGCTTCCGAACCTTTTCAACATTATTATAAGGGAACTAATTTTACCCCCACATACTGCTCCTCTGTCGTTGTATATTTATTACATTAATATTTATTATCTATCTATTCTTATAATTTTGATTCTAAAATTTCTTGTCGGCATAAATTACGTCCAACCCGTCACGACACATTAGTGTAAATGCTTGATCCCGCTCCCCTTTACGTTAACCCAGTGTATTTGTAACCTAGCTATATTTTTAAAAACTTCAATAGGTGATATATAGTCAGTGCTGTCAATTGCGGGGAAAATCCTCGATTTGCGGGGAATTATGGGTTAGCGCAGGGTATGACAAAAATCGGGGAATTTCGGGAAATCCAGACAATTTTTTCGTTGGACTATTTCATCTCGGGTAATACTTACAACTAAAAAATCACGTTTCGATTGGGCAGATACAGCTCGACACTATTAACATAATTATAAATGTCAACACCACTCAAATGCCCGTTCAACTGTCATTTAAATACGAACGCATCCATTTCTACGTTATCATTAATTGGCGCATACTGTGAAAATTTTCAATAAAATTATGGAAGTGGTTAAAAAATGCAGTTACTGTTAAAAAACAGGTGAGATGCATGTTCAGCATTAAAATATGACGATTAAAATTATTTTAAATCTAATTCAATATAAAAAATGTACCTACTTAACTTCCGAGTTGTTAAAATAAAACAAATGTATCTAATTCCTTGACGCATGTAAGAAAGGTATATAATCAAAGCTAAAAATTTTAATTTTGTACAACGTAGAAAATTTGTATTGTATATGTATTCCCTTAACAAATAATGTTATGAAATAAAATTACTACGAAAATTCCAAATAAAATAAGGGCGACTAAAGATTTTAATAAAAACTTATATTTTTTGTAACTACGTGGCACTTATTTGTTTTGAATAGTATAGATGTAGTCTATAGATGTGCGAGTTAATTTTTATACGGTATAGTATTTGATAATAGTTTTAGAATTATATTAAACTAATTTTGTATAAAACAGTGTTTTTATTCCATAAATATCATTTCGGGGAATTTGTGTGAATCAAAAAGAAGCGGGGAATTTCGGGGAATTCACTGACGTGACGCGGGAAATCGAGAATTTTTAATTGGCAGCACTGTATATAGTACAAGAAATAATTAAAAAGTATAATTAACAAGAGGAATACGAACACAGCAGGAAAAAACGTTATCTTGGAAAGTTTAACTTTAAATTTTACAGTTTTTGTAAAATTACACGTCAATAGCATAATTATACTTATATATATTACTACTTATGTATATTACTCGTAAACGAATTTCGTTCAAACCTTAGTTATAATCAGGGTTCGAAAATATCCGATATTTATTATAAATATCAAAATATCGGATATTTATGATATATATCCGATATATATCAAAAGTTTGATATATATCAATTTTGTATGAAAGCCATATTATTATTTTATTGTATTATTTATGTATACTATTTGCATATGTGTTAAAAAACAGAATTTTTTCTGACACGACAGACGGCATTAATACCGGCAGAAATGTTGTCATTTATGGATTAGAACTTATATTAGGCAGTATGTTTAACTTTACTCCAACGCCATCTACATTTGGGAAATAGAAATACAGTAACAAACGTCAAAAATTACTCAATAATATAAAATTTGATATATATCATAAGAAATCATTTGATATATATCCATTGATATATGTATATCCTCGAACCCTGGTTATAATTAAACATATTTTTAATGTAAATAGCCGTCAAACGAGCAGATTAGCCAACTGATGGTAACTGGTCACCGTCGCCCATGGACATGAGTAACACTAAAGGTGTCACTGTTGCGTTGTCGGCCGAGAAATAAAAAGAAAGAAAGAAGATATTCAAGACTTTAAAAAATATATGTAGTAAATTTTTGATAACTGGTAAAACGATAAGATTGGACTAAATTCCTAACCTCATGTTTATAAATCCATGATTGTGAAGAGTCACTTCTTAATATTCATGAAATAAAGTTAACTGAATACTATTAAATTACGTAAGGTAAATAAAATTAAGTTTACGATATTTCCGTAGATATATGTAAGTACTACAAAAATTATCATGTAAATATATAATTTTAAATAGTAATTTTCGTTAATTTTCTACATTATTGAAATAAAAACTCCTATTAAATTATATAATGCTGGTAATCTTTTACTAATACCATTATCGAATACTTTGAAATTCCCTAACTCTTTCTATTCGATATGTGGTTCTCGAAGTTGATTATAACAACCTAAATTAAGACTATATCTGCAATATTGATTAAAATTTGTTCTATTTCAAAAATGCTTTTCCTCCCTCTTTCTTATTATCCTTCCCTTATTACTATCGTTAGTAATGATTACATATTTTTCTGTACCAAGTTGATTCCTTAACTCCTAAGTCCTAGGTGGTAGGGAAGAAATCGCTGCTAACGATATGAGCACCTTTTGTATTACTCCTAATTATAGTTTATCATTAAGTGGACATTTGATGTACAATATTATTATTATTCATAATAACTATTATTATATTTCTACGAATTACATTGGTGTGAGTTTCATATTTTATATAAAATTATCGATAACGCAATATAAAACAACATAACTACTGAATGTATTAAATTAAATCGATATACATTGTAGACAGTTTTCAGTCTATGAAATACTTATAATCTGTGAAACTATTAACATAAGTATAATATGAAATACCCATAGAGTTAATATATGGAAATACCCGGATAGTTGACCTATTATATATGATGAACGATCTTTAGTAGGACAATAGACTAAATTACAAATTGGTTTATGTGTAAGATATGAAACCTACATGACCACAGCTTGTTACAGGTGAGATGTCACATAGTTAACATTACATTTACACTTAAGTAACCTATAATGACAGTACATCCTGTTAATCCTCAGGTTTGACGTTATTTAAAACTTCTAACAGCTGTATACACCCATTAAATAAAATATAGCTACACACAAAGTTATAAATTACAGTTCACACTAATCAAATCAATAAAATTTAACAATAATTCAAACGCCATCGCCATATTTATTTTTTGCCAATGTTGTATACATCAGCAAATTTTTGACTTACTGCTCGCAACAATAAGAAAATACCGGCAAGATAATCAAATTTCATAACAATTAAAAACAATACGTTTTAACTATAAAACACCAAAATATTTACCTACCTTTATATCAAGCTACGTAATAAACTAACAGTTGAAACTTGAACATAAACAGCAGTCACGTGGTACTTTAGTAACTCAAGATGGCGAACTTCATTCCTAGTTACCGGGATTTTATGTTAACTTAATCTTCTTTGATCACTAAGAGAATTGGAAATAAATGTACTTTTCTTTATAACTGTCATCCACTACTATTTCAGTAATCCAAAATTTGATTTATTTAAGAGTAATTCACACAAATAACTGGATTCCAAAATACACGTAAAACTACCCAGGATACAATCATAATCATAGACAAAAATGCACAGATTGCTAACCGAAGGTAGTTAAGGATGTGAATTAAATAACTTCAAATATATTTTTTTTATTTCCTGAACATTCTAATTTAAGTGTAGTACTGTAGATTAAATAGGGACACCATAATTAAAATTACCAACTAATAAAATCAGGCAAAAAGTATAACAGAATCTAGTTATTTTTTTATTTATTAATTTCTATCAATTTTATTGGTCTTAATCATAAATAAAAACATTTAAAATTAAACATACAAAATTTACCAATCTAACGAAAAAATATTTCATTAAAAACTTTTGTGTACTTTGGTTAGTATCTATTCTATCTTAGTTTTGATTATGATCGTGTATGTCCGTAAATTTTTTCTATTTCTTCTCTATGGTGAACGTATAAAATGTCACTTATGTAATGTCATAAAATTTCACTTACGTACAATTCTTCATTTTATTTAAGTCTACTTAGGATATTCCTGTATTGTTAATCTGTTATTGATGTATCCAATTAGTTTTAACAAGGTATAGAAGTTGGCTCGCTATTAATGCTAACAATTACCTAAGTAGGTGTACCTTCTTGCCTGCTAATGAACTAAATCGAATTTTAAGCATAGGTTTAAATTTGTTACCCCCTAAATATACCAAAATTTACCTAATATTTAAAATTTACCAAAATATACCAAAATTTACCAAAATATACCAAAATTTACCAAATTGATTCCTTCATATTAAAAAAAGGATATTCTACTTCATACAAAAAAATTTCATTCGTTTGGTCAAACGAGAATAACGGGCAATATTTATTTAGTTAGGTTAATGTTAATAATACTGAATATAATGTTCATTTTTCCTAAATCAACGTTTCCTTATATACTTTGAAGAAAAGGGTAATTAAAACAATTACACTTTACAGTCTAAACTAAAAGTATATCACATTGAACAATTTCACCTGAAGCTGGGACTTTAATCATTAAAGTTACTATGTAGCTAGACACCTGCTACAACTGAAGCTAATATTAGTGGTAGGTGTTAGTGAATCTAATACTGTGAGATCTTAGAATGCTTCTATAGAATAATTAAAACATTACTAATGCATTGACTATAATTGCGTATATATCTATCTATACATTTCTTGTTTCTAAGTTATCATTGTTGCACATGGAGACAAATATACCAATTTGATTTACGATTGAAGTCAGCCACATTTATCTCATTTCTTACCTAAAGTTACTCTACTTTAAGTTACTAAGTTTCTCCTTATACTTTTAGAGGTTATGTAATTTAAGTTGAAAAACACTAAGATTAGTTAGGTTAATGTTCTAAGTGCAAAAAAATAACACAAATTTTAGTCATTGGCATGTGTATACTTACGGTAAATGATAATTAGAAGGAACAGCTTTATTTTTTAGCTTTGAACGATCCTACCACTGAAACACTGCCAGCATCTCCACTGTAACTACATTGAAGAATTGGGATATATTATGAAGGATGTGCATAAAAGCGTACTATTTATAATCAGATACACGGTCCGACGTCGTAGTTTCTGTGAAATTTTGATATTGTTTACTAGATTAAGTACTCGCGATTCGAGAACAGAACCGCCCCAGCTGATTCAGTCTTCTATGTATAATATAATAGTAATAATAGTACACCATCTCAAGTATCAATTTACGAGGCAAATAAAAATTTGGGTTAATATGTCATGAAGATTTAAAGTAACTGGATGTTTAAGGTAAATAACGTACAATAAATTTCATAAATCTCATAAAAACATATATTTAATACAATTAATCTTCATTGTAGCTTGATTGATGATTGTATTTGTAACCTTAAGGCACAATTCTTCTGGTTCCGAACCGCGACGACATCAATATATTGAAGAAGTCTACAAAGAAATTACAAGGAATCGCCGGAGGAAAAGTAAACATTAAAATTCCTTTAATATAGTACAAACTATTACTAGTTTAAAAATTAAAATTCCTTTAATATAGTGCAAACTATTCCTAGTCTACGAATTGGTGTCTTATTTCCACACAACTGAAATACCAATGAAGTTAGCAGTCAATAGAATCAAATGCCATAAGTTCAAGACAAACATTAAATCCTTTATGAGCTCTTAGATTGTAAATTCGTCTACAAGTACGGCGCTGTTCTTTCTGCAAGGAATTGATGGATTCAATGATCGTTTCTTACTTCAATAAATCGACGGTTAAAAAGTAAAATGATTCAATATGCAATATGACGATCCCATAGCTCAGTTGGTAGTGACCCTGCCTGCCGAGCGTGGGGTCCCGGGTTCGATTCCCGGCCAGGGTGGACATTTATGTGACAGATAAAAGTTTGTTCTCCGGTCATGGGTGTTTGTGATGTCATATTTGTGTTTGTCCATGCCACCCGCAACACAGGGAATCCTAGTACGGGGGTGTGGAAGTTAGAAGTACATTTAAGGAGAAATTTAAAAGTTAGTTTTTTAAAGAGCAAAATCATACAAACACTTCTGACTGGATTTTGGTCTGATTTAAACCGTATATTAGTAAACAGTATCTCTCTGAATTAATTCGTGAATAAATGTGATTTAAGACGAACTTTAAAATTAACCTTTCAACCGTCGATTTTACTTGGAAAGAAAACGATTATCAATTGAAAAAAGTATTGTATTCTTTCCACGAAAATGATACAACCCAATGGTCTTTAAAACACGATGTTTATTCGCCACAGTACAAGAATTTTTTACAACGTTTCAAATGGTTTATTCCTTAAATAATATTTTACTTCATACTGCTTAGTCAGCTTATCGTCTTATTTTAGATTCGTTGGCCCGTCTGGTATAGCAATGTTAAGGAATTAATAATACTGTTATGTTATGATATAATATAAAATGTATGAGAGATATTTCGTCCCTCGGTTCCTATGAACCGATGGGCAACAAAGCGTTTCCTTTACTTTCTTTTACTGTGCGGTTTTTCATTCATAAAATTAGACTGTTCAAAGTTCATATCCTCAGCTCACATGTAAAAGACGTAACTACGTGTTATTGTATGAAGCGTGACTTTAACCAGTTAGTAAAATCCGTAATATTTCAAAAGATGCCATATACTTCAATAACCATTACTGAACATAATGTATAATTATATAATAAATAGACTAACATAAATGACACTGAACGTCCGTACGACCTAAACATTTTTATTTAAAAATAAATAACTCGGGTTAAACTTTTACAAAAAAAAACTAATTTCGCGAAGATCCGCATCGGTATCTAGTTAGTGTCGGTGGCGGTGGTGGAAAAGATCGGGCTGTACGACTTTCGCCGCTGCTCTTGGTTATAAGATAAATAATGTAATTGACGTGAGTTTGGTTTGTTGTGACGTGAGTCTTGTCTTTATCCGCTAACTAACGATTTCTAACAAAAAACACACAGAAAAGCGTCAAATGTGTCTCGTCAGCAATATGCAGTCAATTATGTCAAAATATGATATCTCATGTGTTTCGTGCAGGTAATCATACTACTTTTATTATTTAGATTACACTACCTTCGCATCAAATTGTTACAAATAAAACGTCATGGCATGTTAATAATTACTACGTTGAATTAAATGTTTTGAAAAGGATATTGTTTGTCCCTTGATTCCTCGTGTGATCTATCTCGAAAAGGTGATTTCTCCTGTGAAAACAAATTACATCAATTTAGTCATCTAACTTTGCAATGTTTTATGCCAATAATCACAACTAACGACGTAATTTATAAGTACTGACTGACTTCGAAAAACGACTTAACTTTAAAATGGTCTACTTAGCAGGAAATGATGAATTTCATTTTTAAGTTGTTTATTTTTAAGACGTTTTAAACATTTCTGAGACTGCCTTGTTTCTATCCTGTCTTACCCTTTTGTGATATTTTTCATAGTGGTGATCTTCTTGAGATCCGTTTTGATGACTTCCCATCTTGACCACAACTGAAAATGTCGATGAACATAAATAAAATAATAAATTAACAACAAAATCTTTACAATACTTTTGATATTTTTAACTTACCTTTTTGATCATCACGACGTCGCTTTTGCTCCAACAGAGCTGACTCTTCAGCTCTGTCCTAAAAGTAAACATAAATGGTTGGTAATTATTATCTTGTATTTATTAAGTGATAGTACAAAATTAACAATTTACAAGCAAAGGTCTGGTTTATACTAAGGCATTTTTATGCTATATGACAGCTACTATAAGTATATTTAAATACATAACCATGCGACGCATTTTATACGTCCGTACTGCATTTTCAATAAACTTTGTGTCGTTAATCTAGTGCTACATCTATGGAAATTACATACGCTCCCAAAGATTAGTGAGGGTAAGAGGGTAAAATCCCTTTACGCTAATTTCGTATTTTAGCCTATATGTTTGAGGTTTAAGGTCAGCTTATAAAAAATCAGCAAAATACCTTTTCTGTATGCAATATGCCAAAGTAGCATATAAATCCACGGCTGAATCGTAAATTCCGCAAATGTCTAAGCATAGTTTGCCAACAAATATATAGTTATCTTATTCAACAAAAACTTAACGTGAAGTTTAATGCTGATATTAGGTAAGAAACAAATCCCGAAGGATTGGTAATAAGTTGTCACTTTTGCCCTAGTTTTGTTTGCCTGTAACTATATAAATATTGTCGATGAGAATTTTTAGCTAAATAAGTTCTGTATTCTACAGACTTCAAACTAGGCTGGATAATATTGCCGCAATAATGTAAACTCGGATAGTCCCACATTAATGCTATTAGCTTCGCTTAGGTTAGGCTCGCGAGATTCCGAAAACCGATGACTGCTCTCAGTGGGAAAAATAAAACATAGTAAATAATTAAATTTAATAATGGTATTGCCAAATCTATTATATTTACAAATACATAACTATATTATACATTAAGCGTTAAATTTATTGGCGAACCGCACTTAACTATAAACTCATCTGAAAGTCTTATTCAATTTATACGATATAATTCAATACGTTCAGAGATGGTCATGAAGACAAACTTGATTTGAACTGTGGATAAAACTTAATTAGGAAAAGTGTTCACAAACTTTTGTGACGGATTCCAACCCACACTTGAATGACGTCACAATTGGACCACGGCGTTTCAACACTCTCCTTCGAACCGGACACCCGATCATATTAGTGAGAATACAAGTAGATGTTGCTCACGCTGAATCTAATAGACGTCAATTAGACCATACTACGCACTATCAAGCTGGGATGGAAACTTCAGATGCAGGCATGGCGTGGACTGCCGCGGACTGTTGTCCTCTAGTAACAACAATGATAACAGGCATATAAATAATTAATTGTAATACACTAATTAATAACATGGTAGAATGACAAGAGGTGCAATGACTGTTGTCATTATAGGTTATGGGACCTTGATAGACCTACCTAAGTCTAAGAACATCTACTCGCGTTGTTTACATAAGTTGATTTCAATTAAATATGACGCAGATTATAAGTTGTTAAATGTTACTAAGATACCTATAAAATCATGAAAGCACTGATAACGTACAAAAGTAATAACAATAAAAATAATCATTTTACATCCTTACTTATGAAATTGCCAGTTTTTTTATACAGTGAAATAAAATATCAAGCATTTATTATAAATATAAAATCTGCCATGCAATTCAATATATTTCAAGTGCTACAGCTACCAGTAATTGTTTTAAAATTCGTTCTGACAGCGTTCTGTTCAAGATTATGGAAAAGTTATAATCACGTTATTTTTTAATATGATAAAAACAGTAAAACTACTGTTTCATGTTTGCTATTACGTGTTAATAATACCACTGAACATTTTTAAACAAGCTTTTGATAGTGTGCCAATCGGCAGTGATGCTTCTTCGATTTCGGATGTGAATTGATACTGATATTGATGGTGATAATCTGTAAAAGTGAAAAAACTATCTAACAAAATTTTCGCTTTCATCGAAGGCTTCACATGATGGATAGGCGTATGTTCATTTTTTAAACAGACAATCATCAACCGGCTTGGAGCAAACGCAACCGAATTCTGTTCTGGATCGTATAGATAAATCGAAGATCAACTTTAATAATCACGTAAACACGCCAATTTGCTCCAAATTTAGTAATATGTCGCATCGTGTAAACTTTTTCAGTGTTGTAATCCGTTTCCAGAGTTGTCAACCGTTTTCATCAGTAATAACCGTCAAGAGGCGACTATTTCTTACATGATCTGTCAATGTTACAGATTGTCCTTCAATTCATTTCAATATTTGGTACTGGGTTACCTCAAAAGGCCCTTTATCCATAAACGTCATGTCTACGATAATAAATGCTATTTATCGGGTTTTAAGTGGTATCTCAAAACGTTAAAAATAGCGTGAAATTTAAATTTGGTTCTTAAAGAAATGAGGGGGAATTTGTAACTTCGAAATTCGTATTTTAATCAGGGATGTTATGGAGCTCCGTAACCGTAACCGAAACTATCGGATATCCGAAATAAAAATATATCCATAACCGCAACCGAATCCGATAAAAAAGTTTCGGATAATTTTGGATAGCGGCAGAGCCTATATAAAATACGTTGACAGATTTTCGCCGGCCGAACTAGCTAACACTAGCCGCGTAGTTCTCAGGTTAGATTAGTTTTTATTAATTAATTTTTAAGGGTATTGTTTTTTTCTGTGATTACAATACATACAATTGTGATTACATAAAAACTAGGAGTAAAGTCAAACGGTTACCTTGTAAATACACTATTTTTTTCCAAGTCGTAAATCATCTAATATCCGTAACCGAAATTATCCGAAATAATCGGATAATCCGAAATAATTTCATATCCGTAACCGTAACCGAAACTGGTAAAATATTATTCATATATCCGTATCCACATCCGGATCTGGAATTTCATATCCATAACATCCTTAATTTTAATATCGTATCGTGTATCGAATTATCAAAATATATAATAACTAGGCATGATATTACATACAAAAACCTTTTTTTCCGCAAAATTTGCGCGTGGCCTGGTATAATCTGAAGACTGATGTGGTTGGGATCTACGCTACAAGTAACAGAAGTACGATGCTTTTTTTTTTTATGAAAGTTTGATTTAAAATACGAACGCCGTAGATGGCCAAAACTATAAGTGGATGACGAAGAATTTTAAGCATTTATGGAAGTCGTATCACCAAACTGGTCACAATATCAGCCTTCGATGTAAGTAAAAAAAATCTTAATTTATTTGACTTTGAATATAAATTTTAATTGCGTAAAGTAAATTAAATTCGAAATGATTTAAGTTAAATTGCCGCGGGCCACGCGCCGAGTGCTAAGTTATATTACTCAAGACACAATAATGAGGGCGTTCTGAATCGTATTGTCACTGGACATGAAGCGTTTACATCATTGGCTAAATATTAGAGAATCAAGAATCCTGTAGGATACGAGTGCGGAAGCGTTTACACCATTGGCAAAATATTAGAGAATCAAGAATAGTACATACTTCTAAGTAATAATTATTTCCAAAAAACATTTTGTTTCTTCGGTAAAAAATGGCAATTTCATAGGCAATTACCTTAATATGTTTTATAAAATCGTTTACATATTCATATCTACGATGGATTAATCACCTGTCAATAGAGAAGATACACCTTCAGCTTTCTAAGGAGAAATGCACGTCTCCAAGTAAATACAAAGACGTCGTTATTCTGTTACATCGATACCACCTTGGTCCGTTTCGTAACGTCATATCCGTGTTCCGACATCGCAGTCCATAGCTTTTAGTGTTCAGATTTTCGTGTTATGCGTTCAAGTACAAGCGGTATGTCGCCCCGAACATTACAATTCGTCTTACGTTAGGATTAATAATCTTAAGGTGTCGAAATAGGGTTAATGGCGTAATATACCACAAGAAGCTTCTCAAACACTTCAATTAATCTAATGTGACACTTACCCGTTTCCGATTCATCTTACGCTCTTTTCGCTCATCGCCTCTCACTTTAGTTTTTCTTTTCTCTTTTTCTGGCGAACGTTCCTCGACGTCTTTGCTACCCTGCTTCAGAAAACAAATGTTATTATTTATTCTTAGCTTAGACCTATGCAATAATAACATTATTGTGAACTTTAAAAGAAAAAATATTTTTAACATCAAATTAATACACGAATAATAAAGTCTAAAGGGGCAAAGAATACGGATAACACTAGAATAGTCTTTTTACATTACAACGATTCTTCGAACGCTTCACGACTCCATCATTAGTTTGAACATTCCGCATCAGATAACTCCTCCTGAATTCTTTGCCGGTGCATTCTTGGTATGTCTCTTCATTGTAGTATTTGTAGTAAATCGCATTAGAGTTTTCAATAATGTTGATATATTGCTTCTAGAGGTATGTTAAATATGCCGTTGGGTCCATGTAAAATTGGTGATTTTTTAACGTATATCGTCGCATCTAGAGTTATATTTCTTATGACCTCTTGATCCACTCTGATCGCCAGTTTTGGGCAAAGAAATAACCGGTGCTTGATTGGATTTGAGTTGTTCATCACAATTGTAGTTTTGCTTCATTTTAATTGTTCCTTAAATATTGTTGGAAGAAGTTTCTCAATGATCTTCACAAATTGATGAAAGCAATTATTAATTATTTGATGTGGTTGTGTTGAGTTTTTTTAGCTTTTACTCAACACTCTTTTAACATATTTAATATTATCAGTTATTTTATTTTCCGATCGGTGTGTCATGCAGTGCGCATTATTCATGTGGCTGGTAAATTAGGTTGTTCCTTCGATACATTTAAATTTGGACGTATAAACAGATAGGCAGATCCCCACAACAATCATAAATCTCTCCATGGATTTTGTAAGTTTAAGGTTGTAATAATATTGAAGTTCACTGATTATTAGATTTTCTGAAGTCCTTTGTATTTAGTATATGGTAAAGGGAAATTAATGGATGATAAAAGTAGATTTGATAATGGTAAGAAATAATGTTCTCTCTGACATTGTGACAAAATTATGGCTCCCTTTTCTTCTTTCATATTTACTTGATATTTCATACTTCTTCATTGTTAAATAATTTAGTAATCTTCTACGTTCGATATTGCCGCAAGTAAATATCCAGGGTTCTTTTGAAATATCGTTTTCAATTTTGTTTAATTCTTCTTGTTGAAATTAAGGTTTATCTTTTATTTTTCATTTTAACTCGACGCATGAATGTACTTTACTTTTTTTAATATTTTAACATTTGATTATATTTTAACACACTTTTAACACTTGGTCTTTCAGTCTTTGCACTAATTATCTTCCGGAACGTTCGAAGTCTTCGATCACGTGGTCGGAGTTCGCCGTCTTCAGTCCGGAGCGAGCGCGACGGTAGGACGATTAATTTTTAACATACTCACCTTCATATTGCCGCTGGTTTCTAGTTTTCGACGCTTCACATCTACAATAATGCAAATAATGTGTTGAGAAGTATTGAATTTGATAGCGTTACGATCTACTAATTATTTCGATTTACATATTAATACATTACATATGAATAATTAGGTAATCGATACAATTGTAAGTGATCGACCGATTTAAGCATCCTCGGTCGGTAATTGGATAGGTCATCGATACATAATCTTGCTACTCATTTTTAACCGCTTCTACATTTCGGAGATCGGGAATTAGCGTAATTCTTCCAAGTAAGCATTGGGGCAGCGTGGTGTATTACGATTCAAGCCAATGCTTCAATAATGAGGAGCCGTGCCCCGCAGTAGGCCGCAAACCAAATATCTATTTTCAAAGAGCCAAAGACAAAACAAATCCGTACCTTTGTCTCCTCTATTTGTCAAAAATCGTGTTTGGTAGCTTTTAAAGAGTTTTGGCATTTACAATAATAATAATCGAATTCCGTCCAATCTATAAACGCACGCACAAACGCACCCACCCACACACACTCACTTATTCAGTCTCTCTGTCTCTTACTCACACACACACACACATTCCGACACAATAAATATTGTTAACTTAAAATGAATATTAGTGATGATTAATTCAGTAACATACCACGATCGATATCATCAGGTGGATGGCGATGATCGTGAGGCGGCGACACTGTCTCCAGGTAGCGCTCCTCCTGTGGTACAACAGTGCAATAATACAAACGTATCTCATGTTCTGAATGTCGGGTATATATCCGTGAATGGCGTGAATATGCTGACATGTTCAAAATGATAATCTTATACGGGCACAAAAACGTGTAATTTTGCCAGGTAGTAGAATAGAATATAATAGAAAATATTTATTCAGTTAAAGACAATATCTATTACAAAGTTAGTCTTAAGTATTATGTTAGGCACACTAGTCTATTTTATAAAATTATAGGAACAAAACATTTTAGTCTTAAATTGTGTGTTTGCTAAACACCAAATAGAATTTTTTCTTTAAAAATATAGATACAAAACATATTTACAATTACAATTGATAGTACCTCCAAAAATATACCAATATGTTGAACTTTCAATTTTCTTCTTCTAATAATAAAGGCATAGGAAGCTCATAAAGAAAAAAAGTGTAAGTTGGCATATAAACGTCTTCTCTGAGGCCACGGATATAAATTGATATGAGCTTTGTAAATTTTATTTTAAGCACTACCCGAGTGTACATGATTTGTGGATGAATTTATGACTTAATGCCCAATATAGCATTAAAAGTAATATGTAACTGCGGAAGTTGGAGGTTGAGTGGGTCTCATCGGCATCTTTTACAGTGCCAGCTTTAAGATAGGTGCTGTCAAAGTGCTCCTCATAAATGTTACTATTTGTTACAAGTAACATGACAAGCGATCAGAAAACAATTACGTCGGTCACTAAGCGACAGATACTAGTTACTGAGCAACACAATGTTACTAGCCAACAAATATTACATGGCATTAAAAAGTAGTCTACACTGAACAAGACGTAAGACGACTGATAAATTTATCAAAATTGAATGATCAGCTTGCGTATTAATGTCAATGGAAGATATCTGTTCTGCATACCGTGTTATTTTCTCGTATTAGTAAAAACTTTTCAACAATTCAACAATTTTTCGACTCAGTAAAACTTGGAAAAACGCGATGTAATAGCATTAAACAAAACTTACTCTATGAGAACGTTCCTTTGGTGACCGTTCTTTATTTCTTACTTCTTCCTTAATACGCTCCTTAACAGAACTAAAATCAAGAAACATAAGCATAGAATAAACCATGAATTAATAATTATAAAAATTATAAAATATTTAAAATTCGTAACAAAAAGATAATGATAGGGTACCTCGGGAAGTATTGTGGTGGGCCATGAAGAAGAAAGGGTTGCCTGGGAAGTATGTGGAGTTAATTCGTGCAATGTACAGGCAAGCTTGTCTCCGATCGTCTGCCGGCAACTCCAACCAGTTCAATGTGGCAGTAGGCTTGCACCAAGGGTCGGCTTTGAGTCCTTACCTCTTCCTGTTGATAATGGATGCTCTGACGTCGGACATACAGGAGGAGGCACCCTGGTGCATGCTATTTGCTGACAACATTGCTCTGGTTGGAGAAGATGGACCTGAGATCCAGAGCAGATTGGAGGATTGGCAACAGAAACTGGAGAATGTTGGCCTGAAAATCAGCAGAACCAAGACAGAGTACATGTTCTGCGATTTCGGCGGTCTCTCCAGTCCTGAAGCCGTAGCGCTCGACGGTGCGCTTCTTCCAGTTTGCTTCGACTTTCGGTATCTCGGTTCACTTTTACAATGTGATAGCGAAATAGATCGGACAGTTACGCACAAAATTAATGTAGAATTTATGAAATGGCGGCAGGTTACGGGGACAGTTTGTGACCCCCGTATTCCCCTTCAAATTAAGGGGAAGATCTACAAGACCATGGTCAGACCTGCTGTCTTGTACGGATCAGAATGTTGAGCCATAAAAGGGATGTATGAAAGACAACTGCATGCAGCTGAGATGAGAATGTTAAGAGGGATGTGTGGTATAACGCGAATGGACAGAGTAAAGAATGAGTACATAAGAGGAAGTATGAAAGTGGCATCGGTAATCGAAAAGCTACGCGGAAACCGGCTATCATGGTATGGTCATGTTATGCGGAGGAATGAAGAGCATGTCGTACGGAAGGTATTAAGTATGAACGTAGATGGCTATAGAAGTAGAGGAAGGCCAAAGAAGCGATGAATGGACCGTGTGAAGGATGATATGGCTAGAATGGAAGTTACTAGTGAGATGACGGCTGATAGAGAAGTATGGAAGAAAAATACAAGCTGCGTCGACCACAAATAAAATTGTGATAAGGGCAGGAGGATGATGATGATAATGATGATTGGTTTCAGTGTAAACACTCATACAATTCATAACGAACAACTCCGTAGCCCAGTTAGTAGTGACCCCGCCTGTCGAGCGAAGGGTCCTGCGCTTGATTCCCGGCCGAGTCAAACATTTATGTGATAGATAAATGTGCAAGTTCATGCCACCTGCAACACAGGGAATGCTCGGGAGTATGTGTGAACGTTTACAATACGTACGATCTCGATTCTCTTTTGCTCTCCTTCTCCCGTTCAGAATCATCGCGACGTCTGTCGCTGACACGAGGTTCCTTTTTATCCGTATCTGAAACAAAGAACAACCATGTTATGGTGTGATCGCTACTATTAAAATCTTATCCTCAGGTATGTTGAAAGCGTTCAACTTTTACATTTGAAATCAAATCCATAAAAATTGTTGCACACATTTTTAGAAACAAAAATACGTACGTTACAGTTAAGAGTTATCAATTGTTAATAAACACTGGCAACTGTGGCAGACGTGAAACTAAAATAAAATTATACTTTTAAAGATACTCCAGATTACAAGTAACTTTCAAATTATAATGTGATTGAAAACCGCCAATGACCTAGTTGCCAGAAACCAACTATCATCTAAAGCACAGATTGTAAAGTTTCAACAACCGCCTCCCTATAGGATTGAAACTTTTCTAGGACATCTTTAAATTCTTAAATCAAGCACACAATGTGAACGTAATTTTTCTGGTTATAGGATATATTGTTAATTATTATCTATCTCATGTATGAATAGTAGATATCTAATGTCAATTTAAAATAGCGGGCAAACATAGTTTTTTATTTTAATTTTTTTTATACTTAGTTTGAAGACTTTTTATAGCACCTCTTTAAGGTTTTATTGCTGTAAGGAACAATGTTTAAAAGTTATTTGGTTATAAACTAGTAACCCGTTACCGCTTTGCTTAGGAAAACCTATGCCTTACGTTTACAAATAGCACCCGCATTATTTTAGTGACAAGATTTTCTTTAATTATATGAATTAGAAAATATTCATTCCATAATCACAGCTGCAGTCAGAATTTTATATTTTATTTGCTACATTTTTAACATAATATCGTTATAAAACTTTGTTTCCTATCTTGTGGACAATAGATTTATTTTCCGTAACGTCATCTAAATCTGATCAATGGTTTTAGTGTCAGACAGACAAATAGAGAGACATAAATTCTAAAAAAAATATATGTTTTGGTCTCCATATTGACAACTGCGTCTATGTACATTTAGATATCCAAAAAATGTTTAAAGTACAGATTCAGTCCCGTTACAGTTTCATTATTAGTATTCATAACTTAAGGATGTTTACCGATATTGTTCGGTGGCGATGAGGGCGTGTCCTCTTGTTTGATGGCGGGTTCAGCTCGTGGCGTGGTCGATGCCGTCGGTCCACTGGGCTCTGGCGGTTTCACCATCTCACAAACGAAACGCAAGGTTACTATTAGCAACATTAGTGGGTCAATGGATGAAGTTTATATTGATATTTGATACGAAATCATAGATTAAAGTGTAAAACAGTGTTTTCCAAACTTTTGCAGCTCAATACAATGCTGTTGGGATGTAATGGTTATTTTTAAAATGATTAAATTCAATGAAAATGTAAGTTTATATCATTTGAAGGTGCAAAATTCTCCAATTTATAAAGCTAAAATTTTGACTCTGAGATAAGTAAAAAGAAATATGTATCTCATATGTAGCATAGAAACTCACCTGATGGAAATCATTTTCCTTCATCATATTTGGCATTTTATTACGTAGTTGACCACTGTAACCTGTTGCTAATACATACAGGTCTGGTCGTTGTACTTTTTCCTCTTCTTTTACCTATTTAATAATATTAATGAGTTTAATTAGGGATATAAACATGTATTCTAGATGGGAGAGAGTGAGATGCAACATATGTCTAGAAGTATATTCAATATCCTGTTTGGGAATTGTAAAAAATTGTTTAATATAATTTTAATTATAATAATAAACAATGCCTATGCAATTCCTAATTCATGGATAACGTCAGGCTAAAAAGTGTATAATTGAGTGATACATTAAACAAATTCACCTTTTCTATTTTTCTCTCTATAATCTGCGCAAGTTTCGCCAGAACAGGAAAGTGTGGCAGCACTCTAATTAGTACTATCAGGGAATTGCGTATCTGTACATAATCTCCGGACTCGAGGCAAACCACCATGGCTTTGGTGATTTTATAGTGCCATTTGTGACATACATGCCTAGAACAATATTTATGAAATCAGTAATTTAACAATGAATAGTATTTTTAAACATGTTTTATAGCATTTCAGGTAGTGTGTCAAAATAATTTGTTTTCTTGTTGTTTTACATTATGTTGTGCTGAACGGCGCATTAATATTTTTTCTTTTTTTATTTCTGTCTTTCAATCTTCCAATCCGCACCCAGAGAGTAGGACGTCCATGACTGAAACATTGGCGATAGACAAAGGGGTGTCTGTCGGCCGTAACATAAGGCTTCGAAGTGGCGCGTGTGTTTTTCCCACGCGCCCTGTAGTGTAGATGGACTGGAGACACTCCAGCACCATCTCGAATCTCGAGAAGAGTTCTCAAAAGAAATCAAACAACGTTGCAATCGGAACGCACAAGAGTTTCATGTTTGGCATTGGCCATCAACCCTTAAGTTATATCATTAACTGAGCTACTGTAACCTGTAATTTTCATATCCAACGTGATCGTTCGCCTCTGTGAACTGGTTTGAGACGCGGTATTTGGTGACGAAGCCGGGGTAGTGCGCACATTCGCGGTGGAACGCAGTACGGTCGGCATGCCAGCGCATCGCCGTACCCAACACTTTGCACAGGAATGTACCGTAGCGCGCTGCCTCGCCCTCCGTACATGACATCACCGAGTACGTTATATCGCAGAACAGCTGTAACGTGCCGTAACAGGTACATATGTTATTTACTTATCAGTTGACATTTATATATGTTATTATAATTATTGTATTACATATACATAACTTTAATTATAGTTTTAAAAATAATTATACAAATACTGTTAACACCTACCAAACCTTTTTACCTTCACCCTGGGTTGGCTGGTAGAGAATGCCAATAGACATTTATTCCGTATTTCGTAAAACCTAGGCACAGGGCTTTTAAAATGAAGAACAAATAAATCAAATAAAATGTACACTGCAACCTTATTGATGACCTTAATACTGTATGGATCTCACCACTATATACACTGACCCTAACAGCAGAGCACCGACAGGATACTGTAAGGATTTTACCTCAATATACACTCACCCAGATAACAGAGCACCGTCAGCCAGTGAATCACATCTCTGTAAACTCACCCTATCGTAACAAAGCAGCGTAGAGAAGTTGGGCGTCTTTAGCGCATGTACAGTGTGCACAAACTGAGCGCAGTAGAGCGCATCGACGGCGGTGAACACACAGCGCGGGAACAGACACAGCTGCATTAGTCGCGTGACCGCCTCGTTGCGGGCCGACTTAGCCGCGCGCGCTGGGAACCAATTCGCGCTCTCGCGACTCAACCGCGCCGCCACACGCGACACGTGCTCTTCTTGTCGACGACGCTCCTCCTATCGACCAACTATATTTCACCCAATATCCACAATACTATGAAATTTACAATTTGTAACTATAATAATGATGTCCTTAAAGCTACTTATAATACCTAATAAAAATATGATAATAGGTTAAAAGGGTCCACACTCAGCATATGATTGTGGAAAAACCACGGCCGCTAGTTTTCAGAATGACTCACAAATCATATAGTTCGGATGATTGATGTTAACAAATTTTATTGTGTTTAAGTGTATCCTGGCATGCATAAGTTGGTCAAACCGTTCGCAATTGATGGTACTTCGTACATGCGGCTATTGATTTTTATCTATATAGATTTATAAGCAGGGTAAGATCAAGCGTATGAGACGCGTTTTTATCTGTTCTACTATGGGGCGGGTTAGTTCTAACCGTAATTGGAGATATTTTTTCAATTTGGCGGGAACATAAAACGCCACATAGTTCATGAGTTGGAAAACGTTTCTCTTTTGTTCCACACTCTCTTCTGCGTCGCTTCCACCGTAATTCATTAACTAACTTTGACCTCTTGAACCACAATTTGTGAATCGACTAATTAAAATCTATTTATATACTGTGATTATCGTACGTGCAATAATATATGTATTTTTAAAAATGTCCTTTTGTTTGATAATATTAATTTTGATAAAAAATAAAATACAACGGCCGCATGTATGAAAGATAATCGGATAACACTTGAAAACGGTTCGACCCCGTTGGTTGATTCTATTTGTGTTGTGTTCTTAGTTGTCAAGACAAGACGTATGATTTTTTTTTGGTAAATGTACAACTTTTTTTTTTAAAGTCATAAATAAAAATGTGTTGCTAAGTGGCCTTTTCATTATCTTAAATAATGAATTGCACCCGTGCGTAGCAAAGGCAGAGGGCTTGTAAAGACTCACTTCAATGAAATTATACACAAATAGCAATTTAAGTCAAGGCTAGCATTTTGTATACCTGTAATTTTTCAATGAGAGTATTGAAACGTTCCTGTTCTTTTTTCCCTTTAGTCCCTTGTGACGTATCTTTAGCGGCATTCGCAGCAGCGATTTTCAAACGCTCTATTTCTTTCTCATAACTCTCTACTGGAACTCTGAGATCGTACATTGACAACGACCTACAACCATAAACATTCCGATCAGTAATTTTCCTGTATACGTATGTACATAGATGATTATTAAAAAATGATTTTGAAAAAAGTCCGTTTTCTTAGAAGTAAACGATAGAAAATCACACAGGACACCTAGTGTAAATACAATGCGTTGTACGCACATATATATGTATAAAATATATTTATATATTTACCAAAATGTGACATAAAATTCAGGCGATATGTCTTCCCAAACTCTGGCGGGCAATAATGGTATTATTGATATGACTATCGGTTCCAAGGCATCTTTAGCAGCTTCAGTATACAACTCTACACTCTTTCCCGATTTATCAGATTTCAAATCTGAACCCTTCCTTAGCTGTTCAGCTTTTGCGGCAATTTTTTGAGCCAATACCGGGCGATGAAGGAAAAATGCTACATCAGCGTCCACGTGGTAATCGCGGAGAAGCTCCTGTATAAATAAAAAGAAACATATCAATATTTCCACGTACACATTTGTTAGCTAGTCGATAATTAAAAAAAAATATATATAAATTGATGACCATTTTGCTATACCGTATATAGAAATCTCGCGCTCGTAGTATTCCGGCTTGTCGTAAGCTAGGTAATCGAGTTAAGCAAAGTTAAGTTTGATAAATGTTAAGGTCAAATGTTGGATGGGTGACCAAGTGGTGCACAATAATTTTACATTTTCAAACAAACATAGCTTAAGGGATGAATCCTTTTATTATCGTTTAAATATGACAAGGACAGGTCAAATAGGAAAAAACCTATAACATTATACTTACAATATTTTGTTTTTTTTTATTTTTATTTAAGTGCTTATTGCTATACCATGTTATATCTTAATATATAAGTTAGGATTAAGTTTAACACTCGCATTGCGTTAGCCAATTTGATTATTATAAAATTTTCTTCTCTTCTAGAAAAATGTAATTTGATAATCTGGAAGTAATTACTATTGACTATCACTGTACGTCCCCTTTTTTGCAACAATCCCTTACTGCAAATGTATTACTATTGTTTCCAAATATAACAACAATATAAAAACTATAAAGTAATTAATTGTTCACCTGTAGAGGTGGCAACCTCGCGGCATACTCGTCAGGTGCATGTGACGACGCAAGAAAAGTGCCGAGTTGTACCAAAGCGTCTTGGCACTGGTCGGCTAAACGACCCACGACCTTCAACTGAGACCCAGGCGGCTCACCGGCAGTCGATGCATCCTCTGCATATTCTAAAACAAAGAAATTTCTTAATACTGACAATATTGAATCGTCCATTATTCAACATGGAAAACATTAAGGATATTTAGCTAGAACCCAAAAATGAATGAAATTAGAGCTTTTACATGCCAAATTTTAAAAATAGTGTTAATCTATTTTGTAACAAACTGCGAGCACAATGTATGGTGTTATACACTTCTAGACAGAGCGAATCCGCCGGATGTAGCTCTGTTTCTGATCGAAACACGTGTTTGTGGTGTTGTGAATGAATTAATGAATTTCCGCGAAGTAGAATCTGATACTGATCATTATCGGTATCATCAAATTAAACATTATCTGATGGGGTGAAATTAGAAAATTATTATAAATTGTTAAATTATTTTCAAATTATGCCCAACATAATAAGCTAATAATTAAATAATTTAATAATATGTATGAAACCTTTTGATTTCTACAAACGTTTACATCGAGCTTATTTCATTATATAAAGTTAACTTTTTACCTTTCCAAACGCAACAATGACGCTGTTGTGCCGATAGTATGCATAATGCAATGTCTAGATTGTTGCCAACTATAGCATCTTTTAGTCGCGCTGAAGATCGCCTTGTGTTTCGTACTTGAGAAAAGTACCCAGCCTGTAAATGAGAAAATTCCTTAAGTCCAGGCCATTAACTGTCCCTGAGGAGAGCCGTGAGGATAACATGACTACGATTCTTTCTGGTGGTGAGTGGAAATACAATCTGGAGTAATATGACAAATTTACAACGAATCATATACGGACTCATATTTAAGTCGGTGATAAAGATTTTTTATGCAATAATCCAACAAATGTGTGTGTATACTTATAATAAAACTACGATTTTGATTTTTACACAGCTTACACAAATTACAAAAAACAGTTGAATTTATGAATTTATCCATTATTACAATATACAGATTTCTTTACTTGCAAAATTTGACAAATCTATCAATAAGATCAAGCACAAAAAAATAAAGATGAAAAACATGTTTGTTCAGGAAATTAATGATAAATAAAAAGAAAAACAGTAAACAATTTATTGTTGATGTACAGTTGGTTTCACCTGTTGTAACGGGTAGGCAGGTACAAAATAATATATATATATATATATATATACATATATGTTTTCGCCTCTACATTGATGACAAAGATTATTAATGTTAAAAGAAGTTTTAGTATAAAAATACGGCTTTATTAAAGTTTTATTATGTCAGTGTAGAATGTATTTAGGTTATCAATTATCTATTGTATTATTTTTCTTTTTTTACCTGCAGATGAGCTGGCAGGAAATGTACAAACCCACCTTGCTCCTTATGTTTCAGCAGTATTAAGTAATCTATTATTATAATCAATAATACATTTTCCAACAATATTAACGACATCCGCGTATAATAATATCAAAATAATACCTCTCCTTTGAGAAGTTCACCACCAGCCATAGCCTCCAACTGATCTGGTGTCATTTCCTCAGCAGCTTCAATCCCAGCCATTTTTTGTACTATTTCTTTCAAAATCAGCAAGTCTTGGCTGAAACAAGAAGATTTTATTAACATAGAAATAGAATGGCTTTTGGAGTGTACAATGTGAGATCTGGATTGTTTTACTACCTGAGAATTCCAGTATTGCTAAAAGAAAACATATTAAATGATTTGGGAAACTTGACAACTAACAATCTTTTAAGAAAATTAAGTGAAAAAACTGAGCATTTTTGATAATAAATAAACATTTATTAGACACCAGGGATGTTATGGAGCTCCGTAACCGTAACCGAATGCGATATAAAAATTTCGGATAATTTCGGATAGCGGCAAAGTCTAAATAAAATACGTTACGACAGATTTTCGCCGTCCGAGCAGATACACTAGTCGCGTCGTTCTCATTTTAGACAATTTTTATTATTTAACTTTTAAGGCTACTGTTTTTTCTGTGATAATAATACTATTGTACATAATAAATAGAAATAAAGTCAAACTGTTACTATTGTTAACTATGTTTTTGTTTTTTTTGTCAAGTCGTAAATTATCCAAAACAATCGGACAATCCGAAATATTTTCAAATCCGTAACCGTAAACGAAACCGGTAAAATATTATTCATATATCCGTATCCAGATCCGAAATTTCATATCCATAACATCTGTAGTAGATACAAAAAAAAACTAATGCAACACTAATACAAAAATTTATCGTGAAAATCATTTTCTAAAATGAATTTTTAAGTATTTGTTGATATTGAAATAGTATTGGGGATGTCAAGGTACACCCTTACTCTTTCATTGTAATTTGTTAATTGTAAATAGACAAACATAAGGATCATTTTAGCCAAGAGCAAAGCGAGAACCCACCCTCGCTAGTTCATTATAACTAGAACTTGCCTGTATATGCAAAAATTTGCCAAATTCGACCATAATAATTAAATAACAAAAACAAGAAAAATTAAATCGGTTGAAAAATACAGGTGAAAAAGGTGTACAAAGTTTTTCTTTACATTATATACATATAAAAGTAATTGAATACTCACCTCTGATGCGCTTTAAGGCGATTAGCCACGAACTGTAGCAGCGCAGTGAGTTCAATGTTATGTTTCTTAAACGCGGCACCAGCGAAGGCAGCTAGAGCCTGTAGCCAAGGCGGATGCGCCGCCCCGCCGCCCGAGCCACGTACCGCAAGCGCCTCTACCAAGCAGTACCCGAGGACATCCAGAGACAATGACGTCAGATACTTCAGAGACTCCACCACCGGACCGATCAGGTTGTCGTATGTTTGGATCTGTGAATTTTGAATGATCATTGGAATTTGTAAAACATTAATTGACGACCTCTTAGCCCTGTTGGTAGCGAACTTGTCCACCAATTGATGTGACAGATATATTTTTTCTCGGGTCATAGGTGATCGTGATGCCATATTTGTGTACGTCTATGCCACCCGCAATACAGGAAAATCTAGTGCGGCGGTGTGAACGCTTATTTATTAAACGGTTTCGAAGAATTAATCATTGTTTCGCGCAAGTTTTTCTCCTGTGTTTACTACGCAGGTTGGATTTCAACTGAGCTGGTGTAAAAGAATCTGAATCTATATTAAATATAGGTAAGCTGGCGTAGAAAACATAAGGTCTAATAGTATTTTTCGTTATGTGAATTGTATGTGAAAAATTTATGCTAATCACACTATTCACTGTATTAACACTCATTATCATTAAGAATAATTTCATTGTATCGGCAACGAAATTTCGGGATCGCACAAAGTTAATAAATTTAATACAATCGAACAAGGTATACTATTATTATTAATTATACACAAGGTATTTAATAATTCACAGATAGACATTTGGAAATTAAATAGAAAAATTTTATGCCACTCAAAATATTCGTATATACATAGAAAGATTCTCGAACATCGCGGTATTATCTCTTTTAATCAAGTTTAAAAACAAACTTTCAAATTAAAAACGAATACTGTTCTAGCGGTTACTGTGTTATTATCAGTTTATGCTTCTGATTCAGTATGCAAATTATATGTATTATTATGCATAATTATATAATTATATGTATTATATATGATTTAATTGAAGCATATTTTAAATTATTAAAGCACAAATAATGTTTATTATCTTTTTCAATAATCCTCGAATTTTCAAAAAAATATTTTTATATATCTTACTCACTTGTAGAAGCATGTAATCGAAAAGAAAAGCAGGTGCAGCATGTGATAATTTTCCAATAAGACGTCCTTGAGGCTTTATGTTTTCCTTGGAAACACGTTTCATTATGTGTTTGATTCGCTGTAATGAGTTCCCGCGAACGCGCATCAACGATGGGATGCGCTCACCTGATTCGTTCTTCCAACGGGAGTACAAGCAATAACTAAAATAAACACAACATATCAACGCTAGCAAATTATTAGGATAGGGCACTCGGAAAGCTTTGAAAAACTAAATCTTTAATTAAATGTTTCTGATGAAAATCTATATTTCTGTAAGAATTAAAAGTTTTAACATTCCTATTTTTTATTCCAAATGATCGTATTATCAAAATAGTGCCATATTCCTGAAAACTGTAAACTTTCTCTGTGGCTTGGTAAATAAATAGAAGGATATATATTACCGGCAGTGATATGGATATAACTTGAGTAAAGTATAAACCTCTTCAGCCATACAACAATTTCCTTCCATCAACGTAAGAGCGGGGAGTATGGCTGTGTCTAATATTGTAAGGGCTTCATAGTACAATGGATCTTCTTTCAAGGACCGTGAAGTTCTTAGTATACGAATTATCTGAAACGTTCATAAAGTAAATGTCAACAAAAGTCAAGTGAAGAAAAGATTTTCACAGATTCACATAAATACCTTATACATGAGTACTGGATCACAATGAAGAGATGGCCCCAATAATATCAAAGCTGGAATTACTGTCTCCCGCATACCTTCAAAGGTTTTACAAGCTGGAGGTGCCAGGCTAGATTTCAATGGTGGAACTGGCTTACCTATAATTTTTGGTGCTACTCTACAATGACTAAAAAAGTAAAAAATCATAAATACAATACAGTCACCAGTAAACTTTAGGATAAATTCGAAAGCAAATAATGTCAGTTAATATACATATATGAAAGCATGTTGTCAGTTACATTATATGAAGAACACTAAAGCTCACAACTCTGATAATAAGCTTAAAACATCTGAAAATTAATTTTGTTGAATACTTATGATATAATATACTATTTACTAAAGCCATAGTTGGTGCCAATACCCATCTATAATACTCACGTTCTATATAGAGGTTCGACCAAAGCATTCAGCATACTACACAGGGCTTCAGCCGGTCGTGGGGCCATGCCAGTAGTGGGGAGACGTGCAGACAAAGCAGCGAATTCGCGCCAAGCTGTCACTTTCAACAACGCTTCTCCTAAAACTAATTTCTGATTGCTCCAATACTCCTGCACGAAAAAAAACATTTCTTTTTTTCTATGTAATAACAGCCTATAAACATGCAGACAAACATCATCTTGGTATGTGATTATCACATCTACATGTAATACTAGGATCTTTGTCAATGCATTGCAAACCAACATGTAAGCAAAGATCTTTATTGGTACTCATTTGCAATAATTTCATAAGAGAATGTGTTACTAGTCCAGAACCCATAAAAAATTAATAGATTACAGTAATAAATCTCTGTAATTTTAGAAAAAATTAAGCAACTAAAGGATTTTATGGATAAATAAAAGAAAATTATTTTTAATAATTACATTAATTCACAAAAATTATAAATAAATACTTAGACTTCAATTGTCATTAAAAAAATTATTATACTTATTATATCAGTTGTGCAAGATAATCCTAAGACTTTAAATATTTCTCGGTGTATCCTAGTTTTGGATAAAGTCAACCATTGTTTTAACAGCATCTGCATATTGTTTTAATGTTATTTTTTAACTACCTGAGGGTCAGTCTTTTCTTCAATAAACTCAGTAGGCCCGTTGGCCTGTGGTCCTTTCGTAGATACAATCTTCAGTTTACGAATGTAATCTTGCACTGTTTTTAATTCTTTTTCTGCTTCTCTTGCCATGACCAAATCATCAGGACGAAGCTGAAATATCAAATTAAATAATTATTAAAAGAAAAATATTATTTTCATTTTTTCAATTTTTCAATTTTTTTTAATGTACAACTTACAAGTAACACTTACCCAAGGATATATATCATCCAAAGATATTACTTGATGTTGCAATAATAGGGCTATCACAATCATTAAAGGAGGTGGCTCATTGTAACTTTCCAAGACCTCCATATTACCAAGTTTAAATCCTAAAACTTCTGATATCACTTGAGGATCTCCCATGTAATTTTTAATGAGAGATATAAACAATGTGTCAAGATGTGGTCTTGCCTCAAAAGATTCTAATATTATATCTAGAACTCTATTTGGGTCTAAATTAAAACAACCTGAAAACACATTGATATTCATACAATTAAAGTCATTCAGTATTCAAAATTTTTAAAAACGAATTTCGAACCATAATTAGATATTACCTATTAATGATTGAATTATTTCAAGTAATGTTTTCCATTCGGTATTTTCAGATACCTCCTGATTTAATTCAACTATCAACTTGGCATAGCCTTCACTTTCTTCACGAAATAAATTAAATTTACGTTGTTTATAACTGAAAAGGAAATAAAGTAAATATACCTTATAATTTTTGATTAAAGATGATCCATTTGATGACACCAAAATATAAATTTACTTACTATAACTTTGTTTTTATTTTGATAAATTTAGTATAAAATATCTTGCTTTTCAATGTTCCGACATCTTGCAAGGTGTCTATTTCTAATCTTTCCTTTAACAATTTGTCAGACATAAAAGACTCTAGGTCTCTTACCATAGAACAGAAATTGGATCTCTCCTCATTTTGTACCTCTGTGCATGTTTCAGCATCCAATACACATGTCACATCCAATATAATAGATGGTATGTCTGCATGTAAACCCTAAAAATGTAATAAAAACTATTAGAACAATCAATACTGTGTATTAAATTTAAATGGATTAAAAACATTGTTGCAAGTTCATTGTTGCATTGTTCAATAAAGATTCTAAAAAGGCATTGTTTTATTTTATTACAAAGTGCAATCACATATGAAAAAAATATATATATAAATTATTATTTCTTAGTATTAAATAGGTTTCATGGAGTCAGTATGTGAGCAAGAAGCAGTATGTTTACTCTCCTTTAAATTGTATATATACTTGTGCCTGCCTAAATTTGGTGAAGTGTGTCAAAATATGTACTTCAAACTTACAGAAATTTCACGAAGCACAGATATAACAGCATCTCTTTTCAAATCTCCTCTTAAACCACAAAGCAGCAAATCATAAATATTTTGTGATAAGCCAGATAGCTTTCCAGATTTACTAAATAAAGGACTTTTTGCTTCATCTTTAACATACTGGTTCACACATTTAATACTGTAACAAAATAATATCAAGATATATTTAAAGAAAAATCTTGTGTTTTTTTTGTGTAATTCAATATCAAAAACTAAAATTGCAAATCATATAAACTATAATTATTATAATGAAAATTTTTATTAATATAAATTATACATATTATGATACATATACATACTAAGAATTATTTCTATCATAAGTGAACTGATCAAAGTGAAATACTTAGCAAGTCTTACATTCTTACTACAAGACACATCACTGAGTATTATAAAATTATGGTTGAAATAGAATGTTTCTTGAAATCAGGTAAAGAAAATTCAACCAGAGAAGGTGTTGAACAAGACAACCCTCAGGTTGTAACAAAATTTCATAAGACTGAAAGATAAATATGATTAACAGTGAGTAGAAATCACATATTCTAGTGGTAAAACTTAATAAATGTTTCCAGTCTTCAGAGAACACTTGAATAGTTGATCTTATATGTTATAATTAAATAGTAATTGCTGAAGATTGTCTCACATAATCATCATAAAACTATAGGTAACAGGACTGGTCAATAGCACCAACTTACATTTAAGACAAAATGTGATATAATTTACATTTACTTATTTTGGAATCTATCTTACTTATGTATTGCAGGTAATCGGTAATGGTTGCTGTTGCTGAATCAAGAAGTAAAAATTAGGATAACATAGAAGTACTTACTCTATAGCAAAGAAAATAAGCAATTGTTAAATTTATTAAAAGAAGGATGTAACTTTTTTGTTGAAATAGTCAAGTGCATAATGGCATAATGAAACAAGGATATCATATCTCAATTAAAAAGTATACTTTAAAACTTCTTTCTTTCTCCTGCCCTCTATCCCACATTACGTGGGGTCGGCACAACATGTTTTCTTCTTCCATTCTTCTCTGTCAGACGTCAACTCCACATTCACACCTTTCTTATTCATATCCTCTTTCACACAGTCGATCCATCTTTTCTTCGGTCTGCCTCTACTCACATATCCATCCACATGCATACCCATCACTCTTTTCGTAACATGACTTTCGTCCCTTCTCAAGTATACTTTAAAACATACGTAAGTATGATTTGCAAAGAAACGTAAACTAATAGTAAAAACAAAACAATTTAAAAGTTAATACGTATGTAACTATTATTAGTGCTTATTTCCGATACATACATACGTATATACCTGTAATATAATTAGACATATAGTTTACAACTCATATTTACAATATATTGTGTACTGATGAGATTTAATACGTATTAAATTCAAAGGTTACATATCAACATGTGGTTAATCAAAATCGGACCAAAATACTTGAATAAAAGCTTACAAATGATCTCGTCCTGATTTATCCCACGTCTTGCAGTACTCAGAAACAAATTTAGCAAACGTTCCCATGTTGCAAATATAGGAAAAAATACTTTTTCACATTTACTTCATTTACACAAGCAAAACACAAGCCTCAGCCATGATCAATAGACAATATTATATTTTCTTATTTATAGGCTGAAGTTGAACTACCAACGAGTAACAGATAAGGCTAGACATATATTTCGTTTATTAATATGACGGCCATTAATATTGCCATTGTAAAAATTGGACACGATGAAATACAAAAAAAAAAGATCTATCACCTATTCTGGACCAAATATAATCATTTCACAAAAGCTTTTTTTATTTTTTATTTTATAGACCACTTGGTCCAGAAAATATAACGATTAATTTACGGCATTTCCTCAGTTTATAATGAAATGCTATAAAACAAATAAAATTACATTTGTTCTACAGTAAAAATCAGTCTCATTACCTGGGTGAATATTTAATTTCGTGCATATTATGATATTTTTGAAGAAAGATAAATAATGATACGTTATTATGTTCTTTATACGATTTTTAAGAAGTGAATAATAATAGTAAAAGAAATCTTGGAAAGGGACAGCAATCAGACTTACGGTTATGGAATTACAGAGCTTTTTATTTTTTTACTAAACGGTAATGAGATTTATTACTTATGGGGATTAGATACAATTTATGGTAATGAGAAAAAGGTGAAAATGGGAATTAGAACTAAAATAGTGAATCAGCCTTTTATTTATTATAATTACTTTAAATTTACATAGAAACTGTAGTTTTAATTAATAATACAATTATGATCCCAAATC
>PDGT01000010.1:6813268-6845994 GCA_003671415.1 Megathymus violae
ATGAAATAAAAATAAGTATCTAAAATTGATTAATTTAATTTATATTTATTCTTTACAATATTTTAATTACATTTGATTTATTCAGTATCACTAACATTATGAACAGAAAGAATATTTACAACTTTTTCTGTACAACAATTTTGTAAAGCAACTTTTAGAGTTGAAATATTATTTTCACTATTAAAATAACTGCCTTGGAAAGATAGCTTACACCAGTCAATATACCACTGCTCCACTGTATCTAGAATAATCCAGTAAATATATTGTAAAATCAAATTATTTTTAAATCCTGCTGTAAAGACTATTTCTTAACACAACCACACTGATTGTTGAATTTTAACCACACTTCAGTGTATCTTTTGAAAAAGTAATAAAAAGCAGCCAATAATAATTGCAGTGTAATGGGCCCATTTCAACCTAGTCTTATGTTTTTAAGAGGTCTATAGCTAACTATTTACGACATAGCTATATGTGACAATGTCAAGCAGCTTGGTGGGTCTTTTGTTTATTTATCTGACTAATTAAATAACTAGAAGTCAACGTCACCTGTTTTTATTGTGCTTAAGCTGCAGTATGAGAGAGTCTGCTAACTAGTGGCTTTACAGTTGCTTTCATCGTCAGCAATCTGCCCGGTGAAAGCTCTCATAAGGTGTTATAGTTGACATGGGCGATGGTGACCAAATAACAATGTGGAGAACCCTGTCAGCTATTTATATATAAAAAATATTTGTTAACTTCTTCATTTCAACAGAAATCATATTTCACACGAAATACAAATAGGTATTTGTCAAGTGTCGAAATTAATATTTTACATAAACACTGTTATTATGGGATCCAAAGAGTTAATTTTCTTACCTACAAGTTCATCAAAGTAGGTTTCTCTGGGAGAGTTGCTAGCTGTTCCATTCAAAATCTGCTGGTAGTAAGGACACAAAACTGCCACAATGTCGTCTTTACCCGCAATAGCATCTAAGTCCAAGGCACTGGAAGAAATAATGTTATGTTCACCGAATGAGACTCATTGGCCATTTTCTAATATCATTAATGAAAAAAAAATTAAATTAGGAGAATGTTAAACTCATATTTATTCATCAGCAAGCTAGGTTTCAGGTGTTGCGAAAGGGAGGGATATATAGTTTAGACATCATAAATTAAACTTCATAGCAAACATATATCAGCCGGGATTGGACCCTGAACTTGTCATTCGGTAAACAATGTAAGACTTACTACCAATTTAGCTGCAGGGTGCATATAAGTTTTTTGATTAAGTGTTTCCCTTTCCATAAGGCTCAATATTTTTTTATTGGTGAGTAAAACTAGTTAGGTACGTATTAACTCACTTTATTGCATCCCTTAGTTTATCCTCTTTACATTTCTGGTACTCCGACTCCATCAAGTCGCTTACACGTTGAAATGATTTAACACAACAGTCTTTTACAATATCTGAAATAAATTTAGTAATTTTCAGTAGACTAATGCTTACATAGTACGAGAGAACACTTTAATGATGATATAAAAATTAAGACCAAGTTACCACGAGAAATTGTTGAATCTCTAAAATACCAGAAAAAAAACGACGCGCTATTGCTTACAAGACGTATACAATCCATTAGACAACCACAGCAAAGTTTCGGTTCCTGACTATTTGTATTTCAAGAGATCTTGAGGGTGAAGTGTTTACTGGTTGATACGATTGTATCCTATATATGTTACTCTATGGATTGTACCTAATGCCGGTCACTCACATTCGCGCGAATACGCGAACCTACAAGTCTAGGACGACCTTCGCAAATGATTATGCGAAGTTTTTGATGTATTCGTGGTTTTTCAAGCTGTGTCGGTTTTTGTCGCACATCAAAGTGCGCGAACTTCGAACATTCGCGTAGTCTCCCACACATTCGTGCGACCAGTTGCGCACACGATTGCATAGGTGATAGATGTCTTCATTTTTCGTAGTTTGCAGCGTCTACTATAATTACTATAAACTTAACTATTAATACGTACTATAGTAGTAGTTCCAGCTACTCTTTATATTGGAAATGGATGAAGTGTAGGGGGGTGCGCAAATAGATTTACATACTCATATGCGAACCCATTTGCTTATCAGTCCCTCACATTCGTGCAAACATTCGTACAAATTTCAAACCTTTGCGCGCATGTGAGTGACCGGGGTAATAGTAGACTAGTAGGCTTACGACAACATATATTGTTTGATATAGCTAATGATAAAAAGTGAGACTTTATGTATATGTATTTATATCATGTTTACTACACAAGGAATTCTTATGTTCGCAGGATTTCTTTAAAAGTGGTAGGTATATTTATCGTGCATTATATAAAATATACAAACCACATGATACATCCAGTTGGATGCTTTTTTTGACTGAACAATTTGATAAAACATCCCTTAGAACAGCAATGGAAGAAATGTTGTCACATTTAAAAACAGCCAATCCGCGCCTGGGAACAAACGATGAATATGTTTTCTATAGCTGGTTGGTTTATCTTATTTAAATATTATCTATGATCAGATGTCAATACAAATTAGAAATGTAACTAACTATACATAAAAAATATTTTCCCAAACACATGTCGTATTTTCTAGTTGGTATCAATAGCTTTTTAAAAAGTGGCAACTAAGAAAGTTAAGCGTATAAATACTTACTGATAACGACAAACAAGAAAAGTGCCTAGGAGAGTATGCGACCGAGCAATAGTTATACTCGTGGAAGGTCTCGGTAATTCGCCGGGCAATGCTTCAGCCAACCAAGATGTCATTTCAGCAACAGAAAATTTTCCAGATACACGCATTTCACACAGATATCTGTCAAATGCTATATATAGTTTACAAAATAAAATTAAAAAGAATCGAAATCGCAAAAAAACGGCTGGGTCGAGAAATAGAAACACTTAAGAAGAACCGGCAATCATTCAACAAAGGTAACTTAATGCAATTAAATAATCTTTAGAAGGGTAATATTGTGTCTTAATCATTAAATAATTATAATAATTGTGGTATTGCAAATTCACATGATAATTATAATTTTTAGAATAATCTTAACATACTCTACATCATTTACGTCAAGGTTAAGTATTTAGCGTGTGATAGATACAGGAAAAATATCAGGTATCTTTTTCTTTTTCGACTAAGTCTTGGTCCCATCTTAACCTTTATTTACAATCATAATCATTGTCTATGCCATGAAATTGTCAATTATTTGATAAAATGGTCACTTCGTATGAAATTACCACTATCGTTAGACAATATCGTTGGATGTCGTTCGTTTAACAATTTTGTCAATAACGATTGGCCATTTTAAGATATTTCCATACATAATTTTACAATAGTTCCTTTATCCACTACTAGATATTAGGATTAAACTGATTTACACTGCTTCAATGCTTACTTTATATGTATTTTCACCGTACAACTATTATAACCGTGTATTTACATGGTTATGTATTTATTACATGTATTTATTGATTAGTCTAGTTGATGTGACTAATTAGTCTTATTTCATAATATAACCAATCGTTGTTGACGCCACGATATTTTCCAGCGACATCTAGTCATTTTTTTACTTACTAGTACCTGATAGTAACATGAACCATTGCATGAAACGTAAGCAAGTAAAATGCTCATGTTTAAATCGTCGACAAAATTTCGCTATCGTGATATAATTATGTCGATGGCATAATGTGAATTTTAAAATTGGACCACGATTGCAATTGAGAATGCATCTGCAAATGCAATGGATTGTCATTAACTAATTGTTATGCCACTTAAATCATTAGAATTTATTACAATAAACGTCGATAATTGATGGGAAATAGTAGACTATAAGAACCATTAAACTTGAGATGTTGGTAAAACTGAGTTAAAGAAAAAGTATCTTATCACTAATAAAATTAATGAAAATACAACACGCAAAAAACAATTGAAACAAAACCTGTTGTCAAACGAATCATAATCTTCATATTTTGAATAGTATGGTAATGCTGGAAGTTGTAACTTGATGAGCCGTGCAACTCTGGGAGCACCGGACGGTAGCACATAAATGAGCACTTGAGTACTCTCTGTATTACCATGTATGTTATCTCGTTTTCTGCGGATTTGCATCCAGAATCTTCTAGTGCCAGCTTGGCATCGCACTGTTGCTAATAATTCAGCACCCGTGTCCTAAAGAGAAAAGTGGAACGGAGCTATTTTTATCGTTTTCTAATATTTTGACGAACGCAAGGATCTACACCCACAGTTCTAATTCAATTACATAGTTTTGGAAACTATTTTCTATAGTTACGGTGCGACTGCAGGGTGTAAAAGTTAGTTAATGTATATTTTACTAAATATGGTTTACATTTGGATAGAAGGTATAGAAGAATTAACACTAAGAACTCACCGAGTAATTTTAGCTATAATTGTTATGTTATTTACCTGCGCTGAACAAAGACTCAATACAGCTGCACTCTCTGTTTGAATATCTAGTTTTTTGTTGCAGTAAATAAATAACATATCTAAGGGAACTGCTGATGTAATTTTTGCTTCTTGCCACTGATTGATTGTCGCTCCCGATATCTGTGAAATATGTATTTAACTTTACCATCAAATATTACCTATCACATTATGGCTTACCTACATTTACTATTTAAACTAGATTTACGGCACAACGGCGCAGTTGTCAACCTTATAGACAAGAAATTCAAAACACCAGTATCAGTGAAAATGTGATTTTGTTTTAATTAAAATTGAATACATTTTTTATATTTATATATATTTTATATTTTTTTTATAAATTACTCCGCTTTCTCCCATATCCAAAAAATGCCAACGTTTTACATATCTATCCCTACTTTAAGAAGCATTTTCATCTTGATCCAAAATATTAAATCGGAGCTTAAAAGTATATCATTATTGAAAAATATAATAACAATATAAAATGAATAAAAAATATAATCTAACTTCATATTGAATATCCAGTAGAGGTGGTGCAGACACCCCGGCAGATAGTGAACGTGTACTGTGTTGATATCTGTTTCTTTCATTAGCAGTTTGCTTTTCTAATCTCGCTATTTCTGCCCTGCGTGAAGGACAATAAAGTTAGTCAAAACTTAAAATTAGCCCTGTGTAAAACAGAAATTCGAGTAAATGTCTGCTATCCTGTATTTTCTTCGATCAGCCTTATTCATTCTTCATTCAACGTCTGTTTTCAATCCTAGACTCATTATCTTAATTAATGCTATCTTTCATAATTCATGTATCATTTATCATTAATTGTTGTCGTTCATCGTTCATCTTTAATTTTTCACAGATCACTCTTCGTCTTCCATTACACTCTCGCTTTAACATAGTTTGTATTATTAACTAAACTTCAGTATCATCTTTCGGATCCGATCATATCTCGACAACAGGAGGACATTGTGTGAATATAAACTCAAGGATTGTTAACTACTTGGTTAAGTACTTCATGATCACGAACAGGCGTACCAACATTAATATTTGTAGATATATAAGTAACGAGTACAATTTACTCACTCGAGCTTAGAACGTCGTAATGTAAGAGCATCAAGAGAAGTGTTATTTAACATAGCGGACTGTACAAATGACCGTCTAGATTGCAACGCAAATATTCGACCTGAAAAGGTGGCTACCAGTAGTTCGCATTCTTCTGTTCCAATAACGCTACCACATACTGATGTTACAGGTTCACCGCAAAACTGTAATAAAATGTCCACGTAAAATTTAACCTTTTAACAGAAATGTTCAAACTATAATTAACGTCGCTCAGTGCAGGGTTCCGTAATCGTTATGAGAACATTTAAGGATTGAGTTGGGGTCAATAATGGATATAAGGTTTTGGATGACCTATTCATACATAACAAACATATTTTATGTGTACGAGTCTTTGTCATTCCTCAGTTACCCCCTTGTAAATTACCAACATAGTTGCCATTTGGCAACAAAGTTCTAAAAATTGCTTTTAAATATAGAATAACGCCTTACGTATGTGTACTTCAATTTTGGTTTATCTCCAAAATCACCAGTATTTAAAAGATAAAGTTGTATAGAACCATCGTGACGTCCAAGAGCTAGATGTAGCCCACCGTTGCCTGTATACCAGCCAAGGCAAACGACAGAACCTAAGCCTTTTCCTTCAACTAAGCATTTACTCGATAGCTTGGATCTGCAAAAGTTTCATAAATAAAATATTTATTACCTACACAATTATTACCATTACTATTTGTCATAGGTGCGTAGTTGTAGGGTACCTAATAATCAAAAAAACTGTTTACAATGTTTGAAACCCACTAGCTTCTTAATTAAACATTTGGAGCCCTGCTTGCTGAGTAATTATTTGATTGTTTGTAATAAAAAATTACATAACTACGTAATGTTAGTATGGACGTATTAGTTATATCATATCATGTTAAAACCACAAGAGACAGAAGGAATCCGAGTACTTGGTTTTGAGTGTGTAAATGTTGTCATAATAATTATTAAGATACGAATACCATATAGTACGCACTTTTCATAATATATCACGCCGATTGATCCATCTACCGCTCCATAAAATGAAAATACGTTTGTATTAGGTGACGCTGGTGGAACAGAAAGACGGGAGGGCCCAGAAGACATGTACATGCGAGATAATAATTTGCCATTTTCTAGAACCGCTGCTGCCTTGTTAGCTAGTAGTACTAGCAATCGTACATGACCACTCTGAAAATATAGATCAATTAATATTATTACTCATTTGAAGAAAAACTGAACATTAGGTGTGCCATATTTTTATCCCGCTGGAAAACTAGATAAAAAGTATTGTTTTTCAATACTGAACAGTGTTTGTAGTAGTGCCCATCGGAAAGTTAAACCATGTTACAAGTAGTACAATTAAAGGTATCTACACAACTCGTTTATTAACACCTTTAAATTTCTGTATAACACATTTCTACCTACAAAAAAATTAATAATTAGGTAGACAGTAATCTAAAATTTACCTTTTTAGTTGAAGTTTAATGTGAATTATTTCACTATTATCTGATATTAAAAGCAAAACTTATTTTTTAGTATAAAATCACTAGTGACCCGCTCCGATTAGATTCGGATTGATATGCTATGAATATGCTATGTCCATGCAGATTATAAAACTTTCAAGTAAAAAAAGACATTTTCAAATAGTTGCCGAGTTCCGGAGGACATACACAAAAACTTAAAAAATTGCCCTCTCTCCTTATAATATTTGTATAGATTAACATTTAATACTTACGTTGGGTGCAGCAAATGCCATTATGTCTAGTACTCTGTCATCACATGTATAGGAGTAATGTTCCTGCAAATCTCGGTAATATGTGATGGTGTGTCCACTGCATAATATTAGATCGCTTCCAAGAACGCACCTATGATTATAAATTCTTAGGTTTAGATGTTTTACTTGAGCTCAGTTTAAAATATATTTAATACTATTTTACTCAATAGTTAATTTTATTTACATGGAAGTAATTGTTTCCGACATAGAAGTTTCAATACTGAGGAACACTTTTCCCTTTCGAGTATAACCTTTCACTTCGTTACCTGACGCAGCAAATATTTTGTCAGATGTTGTGTCTGAAAATAATCAACATACATACATACATCTGTAATATCGTGAGATGTAAGGGGTTTCATTCATCCTAGAGTACAGGCCAACCTTTTAACCCGTTGACTGCCAGACAAATTTAGAGTGTCTTGCCCTGGGTGCCAAGGTTTTATTTTGAAGAATACATGAAATTTTATACGATATAATTATATTAAGTTACTGATATAATAATGTAATAGCATTTACACTAATTTTTATTAAAAAAGAAACACTACGAGATATCTCGTAGCTGGCAGTTTTGATACACACGCTTAATACGAGATATCTCGTAGCTGGCAGTCAATGGGTTAAGCTCGTGGTCATTGACAGTCCTGACCCTTGATCAGGGTAGAGCGAAGTGGAGTTTCAACGCCCTTTAGACGACGCCATAAATTCATGTAATTATTATTTTTTATAATGATCGCACATTTCATTCATTGTATTGCATGACCGTACACAAATATGACATAATAAACACCCACAACCCAAGAACATTTATTTGTCATATATATGTCTGCCCCGACCGGTAGTCGAACCCGGGTCCCTCGTTCGGCAGGCAGCTTTAAGCTTTGTTTTTTTTTGTTTTCGAAGTGCGAAATCTTAAAAACGTACCCGGTGCCATGAGAGCGACGCCGGGCTATGTGAGAATTTTACCACACTAAAATCCCCCAGGGGCCTTCGGCCGTCGGCGCTACAGAGTGCTCCAGGATCTCTGACGGAATATAAGCGGAGTCCTCTTACCGCGCTGCCTTGTCCGGCTCTGTGCAGCAGGGACAAGCTGCCCTGTCCCGCACCATTCGATCTTAACAACAGTACGCGGCCACACATACCGTCGTCCTTCTCGGGGTCGCTAGTCGGACGGTTCGAGCTGCCACTTTTATCGTCCGCAACCCCGGAAGTCCTCTTTAGTCGCTACAAGGACCTCGAGGAAAGCTGCATATGGCAAAGTTATACATAATGTCACGACCCGAGTCTAGCAGTGGTACATAGTTTAAATGGCTACCTGTGGTTGAAGTTACTTGCACCGATGTTATTGGTTTCCCGGGTAATGTCTTAAATTGGATAAGTGGTTCTTCGTCTTTGATGCATAAACATTGTAAAATCCCGTTTTTGTCCCCTATAGCAAACTGGAACATAATATTCTTAAATATTAATTTGTCATCATAATAAATTTGATATCATAATAAATTTGATAAACTTTATTAAATACCCTTTGTTGCGGTTTTTGACCATGTCCTCCAAGTACCTTCAATGTGTCTGGATATGTAATGCCGCATAAGGTATAATCAATTCGTGTTAAATCGTAATCCATCTTTAACAGTATTTTTTTAGCAGGTATTAAGTATTTTTTGCTTAAAGATCGATAATACCTTAGTAACGTTCAAATAAAAACAATGGTGTGCAATGTGGAGGCTTTGTGGTTTGTCGATGGTATATAAAACAAGACAGTACAATAATATCAATATTATCAACAAGCAACTACTGAATTGGTGTCAACAAATTACTTACTTATTTACTGGTTTTTTGGTAACGAGATTTTGGTCTCATTAACGTGCACATCTTCGCATTTGTACACGTTAATACATAATTAATACAATTTTGAATAACATGTAGCTGTTTAGAGCAAACGACGTACGGTAGATTATTTGTGAGTATATTTATTTGAATCTATTTATCTATTTCATTTTCCAGTTATTTTTATTCCCTAAACGGCGATAGGAGAAATGCAATATGAGTTTCAGTTAACAGTTATTCGTTTATTTTATGGACGTACTGAATTAGTAAGTTTCATTGGAGGGTAGGTAGCTCGTATATACGCAGTTTTACAAGGGTATTTATTAAGTTACTATATTATTCTACATTATTGGTACCTTTTCTGTAATGGACTCTGGTTTTGATTGAACAATTAACAAATTCATAAAATTATTACCTACTTTTAATCTTCAGTCATCTCTGGACTAGAATGTTATCAATTTTTAATCCCTTATCTATAAATTTCTAAAATGATAACATTTACATAAGCTCCATTCTTGTAAGTTTATTTAACAACTACACACAGTCACGCCGCACGGTGCCGTATTTCGTCATACCACGCAGACACGAAGTCATGTATTCTAGCCTAATCGAGATTATTTAAGTGTTTTTATATAACTGATGATAGGTTTATACGAATCGAGTTTTATGACTTTTTTTAATAATAATTTTTATATTTTGAATTTAAAGAAAAATAAGTTTTACTTTTTCAGACAAATAACTTTTTGTAATTTGACATTTTACTACAACAGTGATAATGTCAAAATGATAAATGAAGTAAATAAAAGTAACCTCTTGAGAATATATATTGAATGTGTGACGTGTATTAGAAATTTTTGATCATAAATATTAGCTTTTTTAACATTAAATTCTTTAGATATTTGAAATGGAAGCCGACAAAGAAAACATTGTACAAGCTGTTGTTATTACTGATTTATTTAATAACAATTTTAATCCGATAAGTAAATACGAGCCTCTGGTGAGTACATACTTTGCAGCATTTTCAATTCAACTTATTAAAAAAAACCGCACTCCGGATATACACCATCAATGCAAATATGTATCTTCAAACCAAACAGAAACATGTTTTATTCGAGTGAGTGAAATTATCGCTGACATTAAATTTTATGGTAATATTATCTGAATGTTACTTATGTTTTCAGATGTTCAAACGAATTTCGAATTATGAATTTTATATTATTTTTGTATAGTTTTTGAAGTATGTATTTGTCAGTTTATCATCAAGGTTTTAAGATTTTTTTTTTGTTTAGGCTTTATTCCCTGTTGCTGGAGTGCCACTTATCGATTATGTTCTTGAATCTCTGATGTCGGGTGGTGTAGGAGAAACAATTTTATTTAGCTGTCGGGATTCATCAAAAATAAAAAACCATATAAGGTAAATCATATATTGTTTTATTAAAAGTAAGTCATCTTTATTGTTTGTCTTCTAACATATAATATGTCATCTAATAATTATCATAGGAAATAATATTTCAATATAAAATGTTCTTTTTTCAATTAAATCTATGTCCTTAATAGGCGTTAATAATTATATTAAGTAATTTTACAGGAAACGTAAGATTGAGAAAGTGCCATGGAGTCTTGGTATGGATATTCAAATCATGACCTCAGATACTTGTCAGACAATGGGTGATGTTATGAGAGAGGTAGATGCTGCAGGGCTGATTAGAGGCTGCTTTGTTTTGTCGGGTGCCAATACTATTACTAATATCAATTTTGCTGCATTGTTAGACCAACACAAGTAAGTGCACTGCAAATACTTTATTTTTAACATCAAAATAAAAATGATCTAAATTGGTGTTTTGTTGTTGAAAATAATTTTGTTCAATTTGTTTTTAAATTATATAAGATCTTGATTGACAACAATCTCATCTGATGGTAAGTGGTGATGAAATCTAAGATGTAATATTCAATTTGTACCTTAGTATAATTGTAATATTTATGTATGGGTGTAAAGTATAAAAAACATGTCATGTTTAAATTACATTCATTAAATGGTGATGAAATAATGATGAACTTTTTTTTGTTGATATTTCAATTATGAAAATTTTACATAGCTTTCAAACTGATTATTTACTTTCAGACAGTTGTTTAAGAAAGACAAAGGTGCAGCTATGACCTTAGTGTATAAGAAGGTGTCATGGGATCATCCAGTTATAAGTAATGACAAATCTACTTTTATTGCTGCTAATGGTAGAACTGGTAAAGTGCTCATGCATCAAAAATATAAACCAAAATCTAAAGATGCTACTATATCTTTGCCTTTGGTGAGTATTTGATCTTATTGAAAATTAAGATTTGGTAGCAGAAAAGACAATTTGTTTGCTCTATTATACCATTAAGACTTCTGTGGTGTTAGAATTTAAACAACAATAATATTGTTAAAAACAAACAAATGAATTAAAATGCTTGTTCTATTATATTGTAGGATTGCATTTTAAACAATCAAGAGGTTAAATTTCACCACAATATTATAGATGCCAATATAGCATTGTGTTCTCCATCAGTACCTCCTCTTTTCTCTGACAACTTTGATTTTCAAACTCGGAATGATTTTATCAATGGAATATTAATTAATGAGGATATATTGGCCAGTTCTCTGTACTACAAACTTTTGAAACCAAAGGAATATGCAGCAATTGTATCTAATTGGAAAACATATCAAATAGTCAGGTTTGTAAAGACATTTTGTGTAGCATCAATCTTTACATAGGCTTTTGGATATAATCATCAAATGCTTAATTTACATTACAGCTGGGATATATTACATGATTGGGTACATCCACTTTCTATAGAGACAGGTTCTTTTGATCAAAACAGCTATATCTTTATGGGAAACCATAATTTTCGTAAACCCAGTTCAGTATTAAGTAGGTAAGTGAATATTTTGCACATTTATATTTTAACAATATTGGCACCAAATATGGTTTCCTTGTAATCCTGAAATACTGTGCAGTGTAAATCTATAATCAGTAGTGCACACACACAGCAGTGATCAAAAACCATATTCTTCATTTTGAAATGCAACAGCTGCCATTTATTTGCAAGAAATTTGTTTATTCACTAATAATACTAATCTCAAAGTAATAGTAATCACTATTAACTGATACTATATAATGACAGTATTCTGATAGAATATAGTAGTATACTGCTTTTTCTGTAATTCCTCATAATATTGTGAGTTCTGTCTATACAGTTAATGGTATTTTAAAGAAAAACATTTCATGATAATTTTTATATTACAATGTTTTAAAAATTTTAGATCATGTTCAGTGACACAAGGTGTCCTCATTGGGGCTGATACATTTATAAGTGACATGGCAGAGGTTTCAAAATCTATGATTGGTAATAAATGCATCATTGGGAAAAATGTTATTATAAGTAACAGCCATATAATGGATAATGTAGTTGTTAAAGATAATAGTAAAATTATCAATTGCTTCATTGACAATAACAGCACTGTAGAAGAAAATTGTGTATTAGAAGGTGTAATTGCTTCTAATAATACAAATATTAAGGCTGGAAGCAAATTGAAAGGAAATATGCTAGATGCATTGGAAGGAGATGTGGATACAGGTACCAGAACAAAAATATATCAATATGTATTTATCAATATGTAAATGATTTAATTAATTAGATACATCCTAAAAAAGAATAAAGAAATAATGACTTAAAACAAATTAACTACCAACCTACTACCAAATTACAAACAACCAAGTATTGGTCACTCTAATTAAGTGAATGCAATGTATATTGTTTAAAGCATCTTCAAATATGGGTACAATGAATTTAACCTATATTTGGATCCAAGCCAATCTGTCTTTATTGTAATGCACACTGCTCTATAATTGATGAGGCTATCAGCTCTTGGGTACTGTATCAGCAGCCCTTTAAACTTTTCAACTTTATTGATTTTTTAACATCCCTAGCTAGCTACATTTTTCTAGAATCATGCATAAATTTGTTTTACATGTTCCAGTGTAGTATTGCACGTAAGTAATAAAAAGCATATCCCCCAGTTATATATTGTTTGGTGAATCATCACTGCCATTGGTATTAAGGAGTAGGACTAGTTATGTCTAAACACAACAAATGTCACCACATATTTAATATCACAATATTATATCACATTTGTAGTATTCAATGTGTTATTTTATTGACTTATTACAGAAAAACCAACAAAATCTACTTCAGAAAGTGGAACTGAATGGGAAAATGAGTCCACAGGAAGTGGTGATGATGATTTCATTGGTTTAGAGAAAGCATGGAGTGATAGTGAAACATGTTATTCTTCAGATAGCAGTGCAGACTCATCTTTGCCTGATACTCCAGTACAGGAAGATACTAATAGTAAGTTAACTACCTGTGTTAGTGCTTAAAAGTATAAATTGTGCATTAATGAAGCCCTTCAGAGTATGGCTATCTATGTGCTTAGGAAGCATGGAGTGTCCTTCAACATGCTGTTATAGTGTGAATTAGTGAATGAATAATAGCTAATCAAGAGTATCAGAAATTCTTATCCTGGATGTCAGCTGTGTCTGCTGTGGAATAATACAATGCCATCTAAACCAGATGCCTTTATTTACTTAATACCACTATCAGTTACATATTCAATACCAAAATATCTTGATATGTTCATATTATTTATATGTAGCATTCATTTCAGACTGCAAGTTGTTTTAAGAATTCTAATAAGTTCATCATTTACATTAAGTTAACATTGTTATTCTTATTGCAGTTTTCCTTCAGGAAGTTATAGATAGTTTAGCCAGAGGATATGAAGAACAATTAAAGTGTGACTATTTAATATTGGAGATAAACTCTTCTCGGTATGCATATAATATACAGTTGCATGAAGTTAACTTCTATGTTGTCAGAGCTCTGCTTAGTATACCTGTACTGATTGATAACAAAAGCATGATAATTACTCTGAAGGATATCCTAAGATACTTCCGGCCAGTTCTTTCAAATTATATAAAAACAAAATCTGCAATAATGGATTGTTTAAAAGCAGTTGAAGTAAGTGTTATTTTATTTATAGTTGATAGTATCAGTTATTCTATTGAAAGTTTTGTTTGTTCATATTTGTAAAAATATTATCTTGGTTTTTTTAGGATACTTGTATAAAATGTGAGTGGCTTGAGGGTAAAGCTGGACAAGTCGTGCATTTATTATATGAAGCAGATGTTGTGGATGAAGATTCCCTTTTGGACTGGTATGAAGACTTAAAAGAAAATGAAAGTCAAATTGCAAGACAAACATCTATTGTAAAATTTTTTGACTGGTTACAGGAAGCAAGTGAAGAAAGTGATGACTCCGAGTAACATCACTTGTAATTTATGAATACTTGTATTTTTGTAACTCATAGTTATATGTAGGAAATCATACTTATTAAATAAACTTTTTAACGTATTGTGGCATATTGTTGAAATTGCACTGTAGAAAAATTTCTAAATTTATTCATATCAAATGATGTAGGTTCACAAGGTGAATGAATCTTAATTTGTCTCATGTGTGTATCTCGTCCATTTTGATGATTACTCAATACTGCTATTTGAATCATGTATGTTCTAATGGGAATGTCATAAATATCTTTAATTGGTATCATTTCCCACCCTGAAAAAAATTCAAAACAATACTTATTTGCAAGTATATAACGAGTTATTGAATTTCAATTAGTAACAAAATTAAGAAAGCTTATTAAACTTACCATTGGGTTCAATTAGCTCGATGACTTCTATCTCTTGTAAGTCATTAAAGTGTGTACCTGCTCTTATTGAAATTCTGCTTGGTGTATAACTCTCATCCAATTTATAATCAGTGTATATGTAGATATGTGAAACCATAGTTTTTCTTTGGAACTGTATATTTACAAGGTGTGGTAACTGCCCGTCTGACTGCCAGTATGTATCCATACAATCATCCCTTAACTGATCAATTCCAAATCCTGTAAATATAATTTAAAATAAGAATGTTTAGGTTTAAAGTATTTCCAAAGTGACCAAGCTTTGTCTATCTTTGGTTATTTTTAATTTCTGACTACACCCTCAGGTGATTCTCCAATTTGCAATATAGATAAAAATAATTTGGAAATAACATAAGATAGAAAACATTTACATTTTAACTTGACACTTGGTTGAAACAGTTTTTTTTTGAAGTTTTCTTGGTTATATATATAACTTAATATTTAAATTGTTCATAACACAAGTTCAAACAAACATTCAAATTTGTTAATTCAGAGTTTTTGTAGACTTAACTAGTTTTTGGTAAACAAGAAATATGAGTGCGTTTCTCAGTATGGTATAGTAAATGTTTGTTAGTAATTACCATACTGGGAAACTTTTTACCATTAGATGCCACATTTAAAGTAGGCAGAAAGAAAAAAAACTGCATGAGTTGGTTAAACTCTATAAACTGGACTATGACAATATTATTATAGATTTTTCATAGTTTTATGCATTTATTGCATTATATGTAAATTATACAAAAGAATTGTTATACAAAAGAAGTTTTATTTAGTGGGATTTCAGTGAAGCTTTGTAACACACATTTTTAATTGAAATGTGAATGTTACTTGAATTCTTAAACTATAATTTAATTTTTATCATGACAGAAAATGTTGACTCAACAGTAAGTTCTTCCAAAGCAGGAAAGTAAATGGTGTGCATGCTCTTGTAGACATTAACACTCAACAGCATTTTTCCACAAATTTATGCGTTCACGAGACTACAATATTTAGAAATGGCAAGTAAAAAGTAGTTTTTGTTAGAAAATACTTGCATTGATACCGTTTTTTATTTAACTTTTTAAATTTTATTATTATTGTTTTTATAATCAAAATTACACCAAAGCTAGCTTCTGACGCCACATGCCGTCCTGAGGTCCCAGGTTCCCCTGGTTCATTTGTGGTATATAATAACCACATTTACTGATTTTTAAGGATCTATCGAAAGTGCTTCCTAGCAGAACAGAGATAAAAAAATATAGAAAAAAAAAACGGAGAAAAAAAAACAAAATCCATTTGTTTTGTTACCTGGCTTACACGAGGACAGGCTCCATATCGCATGATTTCCAACTTCACGGACAGTTCCAGATCTTTCATTGACGAGAGGATCTTTTTCTGAAGTCATTATTTAAGTTTGTCTAACTTTTTGAACTTATTTTAAGGGAGCGCGTATATTTATAATTTTCTAAAAATAATATATATACCCATCAACTACTGATCAAAATATTGTGACAGTAACAACAGAACGCAATATAATAAGTAATAATAATACTGATTTGACAGATGAAGGTGGTGACAGTCCACAGATTATAAAATATTAATGTAGATTTTCACTAATAGGGTAGATTGTACGATGATATGTGTTGTGTGGTAGTAACACAGAAATTATGTAAGTACTTATAGTGCTAATACACATCAAATCCATTATTCTAAAAAACTTAGCCGTTTTATGCCGTAGGTGTACACACACTATCATCCCGTAGTAACACTGTATTGTGCGTATACAAAATCAATAACACAAACATCCAGGCTCTGAGAATAAACTTTTATCTACAACATGGAAGTCTGTCTCGGATCTCGGGATCTCTCGCCAGAAGAATACCTGTAGTCCCTAAAATAATGCTAAACGAGCATAATACAAAATTACAAACATGTTTTACAAAATTACAAAGGTATTAGTGTGTGGTCTGTGTAAAGGATATCAGGTGCGATATATGATAATAATATAAATGATCATACATTATATTCTTTCATTTTCAAATTTCTATGGAGTGTAATTTTTCAGCCTTAAACCTTGGACTCCAAGTCTCTTGATTTACAAAGGCGTAATTAATTTCACAATGAAGATTTTGTAGTTGCAGTTTGGTAGTCGTTGTCATATTTACAAAAAAAATAGGTGCAAAATTGGTTTTCTCTAATTAGTTTAGTAAAGATTATGGAAGATATTTGGTTTTCTTGTTAATAAATGCTTACACACTCACGTAAGCATCTTCCCAGAGGGCGAAATTATAGCTATGCTCTTGTAACCTTCTGACTGCAACATAATGACGCCCCAGCAAGCGAAATCTGAAAAATACTATTCTTGTAATCATCCAAACATTTCTTCATTAGGAGTGCAGACATTGTTGATAAAGTTTGAATCAGCGTGATATAATGGTAAAGTTGTGCTCTGTAAACGTTTTCTGAGTCTGGCTAGCTATTAGACAGCCATGCGTTCTGTGAAGCAAGAATGTTATGATGCTCCGTAATCGTAACTGAAACTATCGGATATCCGAAAAAATTGTTTCGGATAATTTCAGATAGAGGCAGAGTCTAAATAAAGCACGTTATGACTGGTTTACGCTGACCGAACCGATACATTAGCCGCGTCATTATCATGTTAGACAGTTTTAATTATTTAATTTGTTTTTTCTGTGACTATAATACCACATAAAACCAAGAAACATAGTCAATCTTTGTAACGGCATTATATTATCAAGTCGTTAATCATCTTATATCCTTAACCGAAATTATCCGATACAATCGAATAATCCGAAATAATTTCATATCCATTACCGTAACCGAAACCGGTAAAATATTATTCATGTATCCGTATCCGGATCCGAAATTTCATATTCATAACATCTCTACTGTGAAGTTCTTGAGTGAACATGACAACTCGACAGGTAGACAGAACATTTGAAGCACTCGATCCTCCAAATTGATCTCGGGAAATAAAAACTCTCACATGGAAATATATTGAGGAAAGATCGAACTTCTTTGTCTTATTTCCAGAGAACTGAAATGTAACGTGCTACATGAAATCTTTCGGAATTACATGGTATCATATTTAACGTATCGTTTAAAATCGGCAAAAGGCTTTTTTCTGATTGTAGTTTGGAGTCTCAAGCGGCTGTCACTCCTCCTTCGCTCGGAGTTAGTCTCTATTAAATGTGTCTGGGCTGCATTCATACTTCTAAACCAGGACATGATGTAGGAATATAAGTTTCGGATGACATAGACATACACAAATAAAACAAGTTAAATCCAAAAACGAACTTTAGTTTGTCACATAAATATCTGCCACAGGTTGCAATCAAATCATCGAATTTTGATATGCAGCAAGAAAGTACATAGTTTTGTTGAACTTGCACTTTCGGTTTGTAAGTCACCGATCGAAAGAATCACTCAAAAGGTATTGTTCTGTTGCGTATATTAGTGGATTTCCTATTTTGTATCATTGAATCCATTCCATGACAGGTTTTTTATGTGTATAGTTAAGTTTTGAAGTTAAGATTTCTATACGTTCCCAATGATATATTCAGTTAGATTCACAGGTCACAGGTGTTATTATTATCTCAGTATTATTAATAAAATTTTGAAAACAATACTTTTAAAAATAGTATAGAACAGATGTGTAGTATACATATAAAAATAAACAAAAAGAATATAGTATACATACCTATATCTTTTGTTTCTTTACGAATGAGCGCAAAGTGGTAGGTGCATATTAAAAAGGATCCAGTTTGGGGCACGTGTACATATTTTATTGTAATCTCGAAATAAAAGAATAATAACAATTACTGGTTTCATGATCAGGTGTGTAAGATTTGTGTAATAAAATGTCAACTAGCTCGTGCACACCCGGCCCGGCGCACGCGCAGCTGCCCTCCGCCCTCCTCCTATCGTTTTGACACCCTCCCATGCGGATCTCTCTCTGTTTTATTATATTTAAATATTTTTAGGGTATAATTGTTAACTTTGTTCCAGCAATTGTAATTCAAATTTTTATATTTAGTCACGATCATGAGAGACCAAACGTGTGCTATAAATGAAACCGAAGCCTATCACGTTAGGTTGATAGATACATATCAAGAATTGGAATGAGACAATTTGAATAATATTTTATACAGAACTTTTACCATTATCATAATTATAATAAGCTATGATTGCCTCACTACTGGGCTAGAGTTGTTTCTCACAGTGAGATAGACTTTTCCTATGAGTCAACTAAATTGTTTCCGAATCATAATCCGCCACGCTGACGAAGTGCTTATTGGTAGACTTTAATTTAAAATATATATGACGAACTCGGAAGTGTGTTGATTTCCTTGTCATGTATTCCTTCATTGAAGCAAACGATAACCCGATAAACCTGTTAAGAACACATCTAGTTCTAGCACAATTATGAATCATCTTCTTGGCAAAATAAATAGATATATTGTGTGAATATAATTTTAATTAGAATAGCAATAATATCGATGTCGTTTAAGAAGGATTTTTGTTTGTTTATTCCAATAATGATATTGAATGTCAAGATTAATAAATTATAATAAATTAATACCTGTACTGTTTAAATTCTACAATAAAAATTTTCAATTTAAGCGGTGTAAGGGGCTCCTTGAATCTGAGCCAACATTCTCTGCTCGTGGTGCACCGTAAGCGGACGGGGCTGTAGCGAACGATGGGAGGTGGGAGTGGAATGGAGTGGGAGTCTTCAAGAGGAGAGTGAATAGGCTTTTATAAGTTAATGCGCTCAACATCTTAGATTTCATCACCACGTATCATCAGATGATATTGTTATCAAGCTTTATATTATTTTATGTAAAAAAAGAACAGTCCCTCCTGTTGGAGGCCTTTCGGGTTTGTTCCACTCTGTTTAATTCCGATGGTACTTGCATGGTGGAACGGTATTTTGCCGAACTGGCTAGCTACCACCTTTCTAAAATCTATCGTGAAATGTTTCATACTTGTTTTATTCGCCGTGTTGGACGGCCAGTAATAATGCGGGCCCCGCGCTTCCTTATTGGTCTGCAACACTTCGATGATTACTTATCATCAGGTGGCTTGTTTGTCGACGAGTTACATAAAAGAAAAATTCAATGAAAACTTCAGAATATTAGTGAAGCGTTTCGAGATATACACAACACACAGGCCCTACTCCCGTGCTAGATTTTCCAGGTCTTGTAAGGATAAATGATTTACTTGACTCGTAGGAAAACTTATATTCATTATGAGTAAAATAAGTAAAGTAAAAAGTTACTTGGAGAGCTTATTAATAATTGGAAAATAAAGATTAATCTGACCTTTGATTGAACCCGGGACACTTTAGGGTCCGCAAGTAGGGTCCCCACTAACTCGAATTTGTATGTACTTCGACTTGTACTTGTATGTTGTTTAAGAATAAAATATGCATTTAACAGAGAGAATCCTAGAGCTACAAAAGATTCTTATTATTTAGATTACAATATTCTTATGCTACGTGTATTTTAATATGTAGGATTAATCAAGGTATGAAATATAAATAAATGAAACGATAGATAATTCCTTTCAACGAAAATTTAAATAAATTATTGACATATATAAAGTTTACATACTTAGTTTTTTTAATATAACCGTACGGCGCTTTGGTGTTATTGTCACCACGGTATTAGAACTCATAGGTACTGTGTGATTTTAAACTTATATCATCGGTGATGACGTTAAACCATTTTAACTGTAACGGGTTAGGGGTAGTATTACAGGCACTGTGCTAAAGGTAACGTATCGTTTTAGTTTGTTAATTTCTATGTAAGTAATATATTATGAAATAATATATTATTATGATGAATTTATATAATTACCAGTTTATATTAGGGAATTGTAAGTATACACTCATCATTTTTATAATTATTTATTTGTGAATAGTAATTATTTTAAAAAGAAATTTAGATCATAGTCCAAAATGTGGTTTTTCCTTGACTCATCGAGTACACTGAAAGCATGCTAACCCTGCATGGTCCCCTAAATTTTCAAAACCTTAAAGTCGTCACCCTGTAATATCTTGTATGAATAGGGTCCCAGAATAAGGGCTACAAGACAATTCTAAGGGTGAGGTGGAAGGGGCACGAATACAATGCGTTCCGATACAGACCGTGCGTTTCGGTACCGAGGAAGGTAGCTTGTTTTTCATTCACACTTGCCTGTGTGGCCGCTCCATGTGCGGCTGTCCATTGCGTTCTCAGCTAGCTTTCGAGTTATAAAAACACTCGTAAATAATAAGGGATAACACCCGTCGCATATCTCTCACGTGCAGTATATAGTGCTTTCGAGAATTATTAGTGACATTTTGATAGTGAAAGACTGTGCTGGAAATGGATTTATCTTGTGGAGAAAATCTCGAGACGTCTGGAAACCGCAGCAGTGGCAGTGGGAGAACTGTCGATATGTGCGTCGCAGGACCCGACCGTGCTTTGGACATGGATCCACGGCTGCTGATGAACCTGTTAACTCTTGAGAGATCTCACGCATTACACACAGATTACTTCCAACATGTGCAAATAGATATCCAGCCCTTTATGCGCAAGGTCGTCACCACTTGGATGCTTGAGGTAAGTACTTAGTTTTATTTAAAGTTCAAGATATTATGAAATTATTCTACTACCATTGTGTTCATCATTTCCCTTTTAGTAGAAGTGGAAGCAATAGACTTGGGCTACTTCCGTCAACAGCTGATTAACAGTGGAGTCAATGACCTTAAATTTGTAAGCACACTTAGGCTTTCTATTCAGATAATCTGACTTTTTAAACAATTTTTTGTTCACTTTTAATCATTGCGAGGATTTCGTTCTGCTATTAAAGTTAATTCTACCCACTTTAATTATAAAATATTGATTTTTTTATCGATCACTTATATTTGCTTTGTCTATATATGTTACATATTTTTTACAAAAATGTGTTTTAGGAAAACAGATTTCGGAAATGACCATCAAATTTAAACAATTAAATACAGTTGAAAATTCCTGAGCTGAATAATCTAGTGTTCTGAACATTTGTTCTACAGCATTGGAAGCGAGTATATACTATATATAAATCTTGCACAAACGTCAAATTAAAATTATGTGCATGTTAGAAATAAAAATGATTATTTGCTTCGGTGAATGCAATCATTATGAAGATTATTGCGTTCCTTATTTGTCCACCATCATGTGTGTGAAATGTGATGATCTGCACTTGGGCAATATGGTGATATCTAATTTCATGGCGAGACGAAAGTTCATCAGCTATTTTTCGTCACCTGTTTGTCTGGTTGCGGGTTGAATAAATGAATTGGGTGGTTGAATACTATGAGTATTCAACTAAATCGTGGAATTTAAACAGATAATAGTGATGGACTATTATCGTGAATGTTAGTTTAATAACTAATTTATTGCACGGCGTTCGTAACTCTTCAATTCTGACGCTACCCGAATACTACTGTTTACTAACATTGATTGTTTTCAAAGGGGGATCAAGGCCGGGTTCCTAGTTAATAAGTAATTTAGGTGTTTAAAATTACTTAATTGCTTAATTTACATAGTTTATAGTATGCGTATATATTTGGCCATTTAGTATAATGTTTGGGACACTAATTATATATGAAAATTATCTAATAGATGTAACTAAGTAGCTAATTAGCATACTTACACCAATATGCACGATATCATTTCGAAACCAATATTGTCAGAAGGTGAGAAGTGTTTGTTAATGGACTAAATGTTTAATTCTTAAGATGATAAATTAAAGGAAAATATCTACTTAATACTAATAATATTGATATTTATTCTTTTGAGGTTAATATAAGTTGACTGCCAAGTTTCTTGTTGGTGGGTAATATAAGTTAATGTAATTAATATTAGTAGAAAAATATATCAAAACTGTAAATATAAGTGAAATCATTTAACCACTGTGAGTGATCTTAAGAGTGTCAATAACCTTGATAATCCTCTCATTAATACCTTTTACATATGTGGCTGCTTTATAATAGAAAACCTTCACGATTTCCTTGCATCAGACTACTGTTGATATTATTATGTTGAATTGAAGTTATTCAACCCGACCACTAATATTTTAGTTTTTTTGTTGTCATTATTATGCCATCGGCATAACAAAAATAAAAGTTGTTGTGTGATTTTAATTATAACTGAATAATGTATATAAAACGTTGTTTGTTACTTAAAAAAATCCTTAACAATTATTTATGTGATCTAGGTATGCGAGGAGCAGCAGTGCGAAGAGCAGGTGTTCCCGTTGGCGGTGAGCTATATGGACAGGTTCTTGGCCCAGCGTGCTATTTCACGACAGCAGCTGCAATTACTTGCTGTCACAGCGCTACTTCTGGCCTCTAAGTTTCGCCAGTGCCACCCACTCTCGGTGGATCTTCTCTGCGCGTATACCGATAGTTCCGTTTATCCTCATGAAGTCCGGGTAAAATTTTTAAATAATATTCAAACTTAATTATTTGACGTCCCATAGCCCAGTTGGTAGTGACCCTGCCTACCGAGCGAGGGGTCTCGGGTTCGATTCCCGGCCCGGGCAGATATTTATGTGACAGATATCGGGTCATGGGTGTTTGTGATGCCATATTTGTGTCTGTTCATGTCACCCGCTACACAGAGTATCCTACAGCAGGGGTGTGAGGGTGTAAACGTTTATTTATTTATTTATATATTTACTGGATGTGGTTCATAGGACTTGTGTCTGTGATGTAGATAAATAATGATAAAAAATATTTTTGCTGTCTAGAATGTTTAAGAAAAACAGCCTTATTTTAAAACATAATACTCCTTGTAATATACATACGTTCAAAAAGTACCTTGTAGGAACTTGCAATAAAATTTATATATTAAGTCATTTATACAAAAAAGAAGTTATATATAAATTAAAATAAGATTGCAACACCACAAGACGCAAAAGGTCAATTGCTGGTTATAATGACGTAGTTCACGTTTTACTTCCTGTGGCGGCCGCAAGACGGTGTACATTGCTTTCATTGCCTGTGAGTGAACTCTATTAGCTGAGTCAAATGTCATTTCTTCACCCCAAAAGGGACAGGTTTATATTGCCCGTTTCCTTAAAGTGTTGCTTGTGAACTTCCGGTAATTACTTCTTCCGTGGCCAACAATTCTAGGGGCGACAAAGTCGAAGACATTGTCTTTTCTTGTAACAAAATAACGGCGTGACAAACCAAGCCATTGAATTTTCTGCTTTACGCGTTTCCGTCGGATGCGTGGGCAAAGAAATACTGATGAGCAGATTAAGAATTCAAGAATGTTTCGGAGACAATTTTCGGGTACCATTTTTTCCTTGTTTAAGTTATGAAGCGTTTAGTTCATACATAGCAGATGTTCAAATATCGACCAGCTAGTTGTCCATGATTCCTACCATATAAAAATTATATACACACGGTGAAAGCAGGTGTGATTGGGTAAATTAGTGTGGCTACGGTCACCAATGAATTTTTACTTGTCGTCCAATTCTCACGCTTTCATATGACCCTTTACAAATGACTCGTCAGTGCGGTCTCATTAGAATATTGTTCTTCAAAATATCACTAATTTTCGAGTATGCGGCCTTTATCAGCTCTTTAGCTTTATCTTTGAGCCTTGAATGCCATAAACTTTACTGGTACCCTAATGAATAATTTAATTATGGAAATAATTGAGGGTGAGGAATAACCAAATACCGTGAGAAAAGTAACGTTATGTCAATGTTTGTCTGATAGCACCCATCGAGCGCCGTATGGCATCGAGTAACATACTTTCTTGCAATTAATGCGTGCGATCGTTTCGATAACTCTAACACTTGCTTCATAATTATGTTCAAAATTCCATCTACCGATCGAGTTCCCACAATTATAATACACTATTTTTAAATTCATGTCACATATAAACAAAAAGGGTAGGTAATAGACAAGGCGCCTATAACGTCTAGTCGAGTTTTGTTAAAAATAGAAGTATACTATGTTGTATAAAAATTATAACAGACGGGCTAAATGCTGAGACAGAATTTTCCTAGTACATAATGCAAAGAATAAGACGGAGTTTCAATAATATACTTAAAACAATATCACACAGTGGCCTCGATTCGTTCCCACAAGACCCCTTTCCTTTCCCCGGATGTATAAAATGTAGGTCTTCTAAGGATTCATGTAACCTCAGCTAATATACGTAGATAGCTTACATACGCCCTTAACAATTTGATAAGCTTCCCTGCATAAACACAAGTTCATGCCTCGGTCTGTCCCTTTGTTTTGTTTGTGATGTCGTTCGCTATTTTTTGCGGTTTCCGTCTGATTCGTCGTGTATGACGGTTACGATTCAGCTGGGAACAAAATGTGGATTTCTTTCTTATTTCAACACCGTAATTATTTTGCCATTGAAAAACTCTCAATTGATGTGATGATCAACGAAATACACTGCACGGTTACAAGTCTTAGTGTAATTAAGCGAACTATTTACCAATAATGAAAAATATATATTTAGGGATATTGCGAGAAAAATAAATTGTAATGATATAATCTCCATTATTCATCTAAAGACAAGATTATAATTATTTTTTAAGGTATAGTTTTCAGAAATAAACTATATTTTTACTTTATGGAGCCTTTATTTTCATAAGTAATTAAAATAGTTATTTATTTGACTTTATTGCAACATGTTTGTAAAACTAAAATAATCTATTCAATTTTAATATTCATACAGCTATCACATAACGCACATTGCCAGAAGACTTTTTGGCGGTCAAAAGGATTTTTTAAATTTAGAAGAAAAATAAATCTGCCAGCTAGAATCATATTATCATATAATTATATTATTATATTATCGTACGAGGCAATTACAATTCTTTACAGCATTACCTAATTAAAATAAACATTTTTCTATCTTTCTTTATTCTTGGTTCTATCATTGCGCAAAAGTAATGAACTGAGTGATGAAGTTTTAATAGTCAAATTGCTATAAACTAATATCACGACAATAACCAACGTTTTTTGTGTGTGTGTGTGTTTTGAGTTTTTTTCTTTATGCTAATCGATTGTTTCAGCAATGGGAGGTGATGTTATTGCAGCGTTTGAACTGGCAACTATCTATTGCTACGGCATTTGACTTCGTGGAGCCCTTCTTGGCGCGGGTGCCTTGGGGCCGAGCGAACCCCTTAGTTCGCACACATGCCCTCACTCTCACTTCGGTATGCTATACAGGTAAGCATTTATTATTATACCTTCAAACATCATCTTATTCTATATTATATCTTATAACTTACAAATGTTAGTACAAATCCAGAGTTTGCGAATTGATAAGGCAGCATTCTTGAATTCTGTATTAATAATGTAAAATTTTGTAGTTTTATCTGTTGCCATGGTAACAAAAAAATATGCGGGTTACTTTGTTGGTTACATCACTATTCTGACGAGTTATTTTCAGAAGTATTCTTGAATTTTTGTTAGAATTTTTCTTATAAAAGTAAAGTATTAATTAAAACAAGGTCAAACATTCACTTGAAATTTATACATGTATTGATGGGGTCGGATTCCCGCGGTCGCACAGAATCGACACGCGTAAAATCAAAATAGGTCAACCAAACACTATTTCATTAATCAGACACAAATATTTGCCTAACTCGATTATCGAACTACATAGCTTGCCCAATAATCATACACTTTATTATCGGATCAAAAATTTTAATGTCTCAAAAGCTCTTGGTGTATGGCTAAATGTACTACTATTTAGTAAGCATATTTATTTTTATAAATATATATAAGTATATATATTACTAATCTACTAACAGTTAGAAGCTTTGAAAGCCAGAAACAACTAAAGCCTTTGCTGATATTACATTAAGTATTTATTAAATAATCCTTGCAATATAGTAATAGTAAAGTATTTTCTCGGCAATTGAATTTAGTCTGCGTAATGGATAGTTTGAAAACCTTAAATTACATCCTGTAAATACTGTGTGACTCAAGAAAAACCTCTGTCATTTAGTATTAGGAAATTAGTATTAGCTTACTCTTAACAACGACTGCTTCTTTGTATACAGATATAGTCTTAAAAATCGGATTCTCCACTCACTTCTTAATGGCTTTGGCCGTGCATGGACCACGTGCATTTGACCACTTACCATCAGGTGGTCTGTCTACTCGTTTGTCGGCAATTTCTATAAAAAAAAATACATAATAAAAAACGAGTACTGTCCTAATCGTTAAAATTGGATTTGAAACCCTTATTTATAATGCGATTGAGTGCTTGCCCTCTAATGGCATGTATGAGTATGGGAGGGTTGCTGGACGCAGTACTGGCACGCACATGCCAGCACTGATATCGCACACCTTGTGTTCGCCCCTCGCCCACAACAGCACCGGTCCCTATCGACACTCCCTTTGTCAAATTATTGCAATTATTACAATAAACACTAATGTGCAGTTGGCATATCATTCGATTTTTTTATCCTACAAATGACAATTTATATAAAAAGTAAAGATGTACATAGTTTAGATTCTCGAGCTATACAATACTAATAATAGAATATATAGTTTTTAAATATAATTTTTTCAAATAAAAAAGGAGAATATTGAAAACTCATCATCACCAATCTTTTACAGTCCACTGCTTGGACATAGGCCTCTCCTAAGACACGCCATTCAGCCCGGTGTTCGGCTCTTCTTCCCCAGACACTGCCTACTGCTTTGAATATAACATATGTATATATTAAGAAATATTGCAATATTATTAATATTGTGTCCGGTTTATTAATCCGGCAATATTTGTATTTCGATACTCAACACGATGACAGTCGAAATACATACAATATGAAAAAATTGAAAGCTTAGCCGAATGACTTTAATAAGCTAGATGCACTGTAATGAATTGTCTTTAAGTATGCTATTGTTTCATAAATAATTGGAATTATTTTATGATTGTACTATGTTAGTAGTTTTTTCTTCTAAATTTAGAACTCAAGTTAAAATGTTTAAAATGTACTGAGTAATGTATTTTTATTTATTAAAATATAGTGTAGATGTTAGCTAATTGTTTTAACTTACTGGTAGTATCAGTCCAGATGTTTATTTGTTGGCTCGTACCATGATTTTATCTGACTACAATCTGATTTATGGAATTGACGCCATGTGTGTATGGGTACACTATGGCCATACCATGTCGGTTAATAGCCTTGCGGCGAGTCAAAAAAGTAGTAATGATTATGCATCAATATGTACGAAAAATGTTTAGGAGTTAATATCTCGGAATAACAATTGTATAATATTAAACACAAAAAAGTTAACTTCAATGTTGTTGTTGTAGAACCAGTTTTCAGTATGGCTTGGGTTAAGATTCGCATGAAAATTTTATAACCTCCATTTACTGGGTTATTGAATCGATAAAATAAAATATAATATGACTATTCTTTTCATAATATAAATTAATTTTTAATAATAAATTCACATGATGGCGATGTAGCCCAGAATGGTGAATGAAGTAATTTAGTAAAAGTTTCTCCTTGACGATAGCTACATCATAGCGGACTTTTCAATCACTTGAATATGGATAAGATGGTCTTTATTTTGTTCATTAATTTCAAGCCTTTTAGCTAAGAAAGAGTATAGATATAAACAAATAGTCATTGATAAATAAAACAGTGATATGAAAATGACAACCAGCGATATTATTTATGAACCTTATAATCTTTGGCATAGCCTGTAATAATCATTTAAATTTAATATAGTTCATACCCACTTCATAATTAGTTATTTTAATCTATATTTATACTAATAAATAAAATTGGAGTGTTTGTTTGTAATATTAAAATAACCGCGTTTTACTACATGCATATGAATGTATATACGGTACATGTACCAAAATAACATTTTTTACAATTTTTGTCTGCCTGTCTGTTGTTCCGGTTAATCTCTGAAACGGCTGGACCGATTTTGACGGGACTTTCACTCGCAGGTAGCTGATGTAATAAGCTGTAACTTAGGCTACTTTTATTCCTACTAACTTTTATGTTAAATTCCACGCGGACGAAGTCGCGGGCACAGCTAGTACTTAATAAAATTTATCGTAAAATATGTATGATAAACTGGTTCGTCCTTGTAACTTACATTTTGTTAACTACTTTGTTGAAATAAATTCATTTAACCCTGTTATGCCCCTATGGTCTTTTAAATTCTGATAAAAAGTTATTTATAGCTGTCATGCCTCACCCTTCTTTAGATCGTTACTTAAACTCTCGCTGCCGATTAAGATTCGACAGTACCTAACTATGTTATGGTTAAATTAGTTTACTGCGGAAACTTTTGTAAGTTTCAGGTAAGCGGATGCACACTGATCATTTGCGTAGTTTTACGATTATAGTTAACTCCACGTTACACTTTACTTACGATTGTATTACACAGACGGGCTATTTTAATATTTCACGGCTTTATTACTTTGACTGAGTATTTATAGTAACGTGGATGTAAAAGTGTACTTAATATCAGTTGTGGTAGACAACGTAAAACTTTATGATTTAATAAAATTATTGTACGCCATGTGACTTGACACTTTTTATAGTATAATAGTTGAAAAGTAACGTTTTACAAAGTGGACAAATATTAGGCTCGTGTACCGAGACGGCCGGGCGGCCGCGCCGCCGGGGAACGGAAGTGGCATAATTGTTGGTAACTCGTGCTGGTGATCGTGCATTGCTCAAGGTGTGAGTAGGTTAATAACACTATTTGAACCCTAAGGTTTCTTCATCTTGATACATATATGTCGGTTTAATTGGCTTTGTCACCAGACTATGTATAATAAAATAGCGAGTATTTGATTTGCGTGTAGTAGTGATTTACATATTAATTTTTTGGGTACGCAATATGTTATAATCAAAATCGGTTGCAAATAATGTCAGAGTCTATATGAGTAGTAATAATTTGTATGAGTATTGTACACTTCAACGGCATATCGGTGTGAAGATGTACGCAAAGATATGATTTATATTACAAGTAACCGTGTCACGGTCGTGTTGACTTACGAGACTAGTCTGGACGAAGGGGAGGTAGCGCCAGCTGAGACGGTGACAAAGCGCGAAGACGTCCCGCGGCTATTGTTGTTCAGCTCCGGGGCTCCGAGGGCTCCGGGCTGTCCCGATCTCGCGACAAAGGACTCTCTACAAAGACCGTCTCGGCGCGCACCTGGCGTTCCTACCCTAAGCTATCTAACGCGATATTTAGCTACCTTCGTATTAAAACTCAAAACGTTGAAAGAGTTCCGAATAAACTCGCATTTCCGCTTTAGCCTTTCCAATATTGTTCCGACGTGGAAGCCCGGATCTCTATTACGGTTTTTATCATCTTCCGTTGCAAGATAAGTACCCAAAAAATATACTGTTCAGAGGGAAGATAATATTACAATTGGTTATATGAGAATTTAATAAGTAGAATAAACTGAATTTCAAAAACATCCTTATAATCTTTATTGTCTCGTAAAACTCTTTCTTCACTAATATTATGTAGTATGCATTTACATCCATGTTATAATGTTACCGAAAATACACATAGTTTTGCGACGAAATAAAACATTACCATTTGGGGCCCTTGCACTTTTGCACGTATTGGCATAAGGATTCAGTACTGGGGCGCAACAGGTTTTTAAAACGGAACTTAACGGTTCCTACAGACAGTTAGAAAACATCGTTCAATTGCTTGGGTAATTAGAAGGGTAAGACGAGGGTGTAGTCTTAGACGAACCAACCCTTGGCGCGTGGTTCAGCAGATGTTGGGTCCAACTGACGCACAACCTGTCGCGCAACGGATCGCGCCGCTCGGCTGCCCCCGCATACAGATTACGCCTGATATGCAACCCGCAATTGTTACCGATTTTTGATAAGTATGTTCAAAGCGAAAATTTCATAATGTTTCGTTAGAGTAAAAATCAACACATGGAACGAGATCTATCGGTTAATGTTTTTAAAAAGATACTTACTTGTAACTAATTTTAATAACAACTGAAGATCGATGCGTAATTAAACTGGCTTTTATAATACGTCTAGGAAAACGTTAGTGAACGTTACTTTCGCGGATTCAGTTTCCATGGGGGCATAGATTAATTTGCAATACTTAGCTATAATGAACACTTTTTTTATCGTCGGAGACGAGCTTGAATTAACGAGTTTGCCGGTGGGTGCTTTTTGTATTAAAGCTTATGATGCGGTCGCGTGTTACGTTAGTGCTTTTTCTTCGAAGCGTGTAGCTAGCGTGAAGAAACTTGTAAGGGCACGATTCCAAGCAAGGTAGGGTGTAGGTGGGCAGTGACCCCACGCTTGTGCTTGAGCGGAGGCAGCGAACGGAAGGGTCGCGCCAGGTGTCGTCACATCTGCCGCGTGGTCGCACATTCTGCCTAAACGCGACGTGACTATATATTTCATATGTATCAAGTAGTTTTGCTTCATTGATTCGATATTTCAGAAATTTCCATTATAATTTGCCTTATCAATACTTAAGTAGAAGTTAATTTCACAAAAAACTTAGCAAAATTCATAAGAGAATTGAATGAATAAAATATATGTGTTCTAAAGTGACTCTCTTAAAGTGAAAAATATAGGAAATCCAATTTTTGTAATGAAGTTACCGAATTGTATCAGTTGATTTAGGTAAACGAAGTTCAGTTATAAAACGAATTGCTGAAAGTGATTCATGGTTTCCAAAAAATATTTTACGAGATGACGACCAATATTAGATACCGAATAAAGGAAATTAAAATGTTATAATATTGGTGATCATTAAACTTATACCCGTTTGCATGGGCTATGCGATTTGCGGATAAAAATTTCAAGGCTAACAATAGGGTCCCTTTTTCGTCCGTGGCAAAATTGCAGCTGCGCTCTCACTTAGAAGACGCAAGATGTAAATTACCATTATTCGGCGTCCATTGTCCCGGGTGTGCGCACAAAGATGCGGACTGGAACGGTGTGTACAAATCTGGCAGCTGTTTGATTTTACTTCCTTATTCTTAACTCCAACAATACCTGATGTGAGCGCATTGTGCAAAAGTATCGGGATTATTTTTTGCACGTTTCTCGATCAATTTTGATTGGCGACTCTTGTTGCGATGTTGCATTGCATAGCGAAATTTTATTTCTTCATATTTACTGGCTTCATTTTTACAATCAACATCATATGTGGGTCGAGTTTCGGGAATTGTCTTGAGAAGTTGTAAGACGTAAAAAAAATACAAGGCCACTCGAGATGCAAGGTGTCCGGCCACCTGTTTGTAGTAGGTTATTATCTCGCAACAGATGCGTTCTACCTGCCAGCCTGCGTCCGCCAACCTAAATATAACTTTACTGTAAAGCGTATAACCAATCACGCGAGTATTCAATATAATATTTGATATTACGATTACTTGTAGGTGCTGCATATACTGCGTGCTGAAAAGATTTCTGTCAGATTAACTACCATCTCCCAACTGAAATGTATTGTGAAGTTGGAGAGACAGATAAGTAGTGGATTTATCGTCTCCTCCTTGGTTAACACTATCGACGACGCCTCTGGCAGTCTCGAAGATGTTAATTGGGGGTGGTGGTCAATCATAATAGGTGGCCCATGTGCTCGTTTGCAGCCATAAACATTAAAAATCGTTGTGTGTTAATTTTTATAAACTTGTTATTTTTTGTCCACAGAGACGGAATTCCTTTTGGTGCCACCGTCTTTGATTGCCGCGGCTTGTATAACGGCAGCAGCCCGAGGGTTACGAGTGAGAATGTCAGTGAGCGATTTGTGCTCCTTGACGAGAACTCCG
>PDGT01000010.1:6846004-6877099 GCA_003671415.1 Megathymus violae
CCGCCGCCGAGTTAGTGGCCAGGCACGTAGAGCGCGTACTGGCCAGGGAGACGCAACCGCAGGAGCCTCGCACCAGGCACATTCAACCTACTAAGCAATCTTCGCAAGACCAAACTTCACTCCCCAACACTCCCACCGATGTTCAAGACGTTCGGTTCTGACGCCCTCTACATTACGTTGCTTAAGTTCTAACCTCATGGAAATCAATGCTTTCCGGGATAACAAAAAGACTGGGATTTACCACCAAGAAAAACGCTTTTGCTCTTTTACCATATTTTTAGAAATAAAAGTTTTTTAGGTTATATTATTATCTAATAAAGTCAAAAGATAAATCTTAGATTCCTTATCTAATAACATTATATTATTTATAATGAGCCGCATTTTGAATTCCACGCTATTAGAACTTAAGAGACGATTTAAGAATTTTCGACTGTTATATTGGAGTATATCCTTAATAAATATTATGCCAATTGATCTCATCGGTATTAAGGAGCTGTTGTGGATTGTAAAGATTTGTATTATTATGTTCCGTTAGTTTTTTCGCTGTGCACCTGGGGTACCCAACGAGAAAGGTAGACAATTTTTTAAAGCGCACATTCGGATGATTTTATAGGAAGATTGTTCATTGATCTCAAATTATTTTTATGTTCAATATTGCTATAGAATAAGTGTGCGTTATTTATTATTACGAGACTTAATATTAAACCTACTGATTTTGCCGAGTTAATTAATGCCTTTGTTATATTTATAGGCCCTGTCCTGTAGATACGATCTCCATTGACCCAAAAAATAATTTATAAGAGTATTTATTGTAAGTAGACAATGAACATAACAGTAGAAAGGAAAAAAATATTATCCTTATGCCAAAAGCCAATCCATGTAATATGATTTTCAATGAGTATTTTTTTTTATCTAAAGTCAAAAGAGAACAACTAAGATAAGAATACCTAATATAGTTTTCATGTGATTAATATATGTGGACATGTTTTTGTGTGGTTTGCATCATTATAATTATTGTAAGATCTCACATTACAGCAAAATCCAAATGAAATGTCTGTATAGAGTAATTGTGTTTAGTTTTGCTAACGAGATAAAATGTTAAAAATATGTTTTATTTATTTAGGTCGATGTTAAGTTTAGTAAATTCTAGTCAATGTTTTACACATTCCTGTCTTCGACCAAACTCTACGTAGATTAGATAGTTAATAAGGATATGATAGTATTGGGAGGCGCTTACTATAAAATGATTTGTGTTTAAAGTGTTAAGTAAGCGCTAAATTGATTGTAGTGTACAATAATACTCATTAAGTAGGTATTAATATGAGTAATATGAGTTAATTTATGGAACTTCCATTGTTGCAACTGCTTTAGTGTGGAGGTACATACACTTGTATTAGTGTGGAGGTACATACACTTGTATTAGTGTGGAGGTACATACACTTGTATTAGTGTGGAGGTACATACACTTGTATTAGAGAGTTAGTTTTTGGTGCGAAGTGGCGAGGCGCGTCGATCGTTACGGGCGCTGATTAAACTAATTAGAACGATCTAACAGAGCTTTCAAGTTTCCCTTGGATTTGCATCGTAAGCTTTTGTGAACGAGTTAATAATCGTGAAGTCTACTCCGTTCACTTTTTATTAACACAATCCATAGTATTTTCTTACAGCTACTTCAAGTTCAAATATTACGATAGTTTTAATATAAAAATGTTACATACTTTTTAGTTGTATTTAAATCGAAGTCAACGCAGTTAACCAGTTATAATTACCGACACCATTGTATATTCAAATATCCTATGTTGAAAGTTTATTAATTCGATTGTAACTGAATCACCACGACTTGTTTATATTTTGCTTTTGTATAGTTTTTAGGACTATATTAGTCTAATTTGTAGTTGTATTAAGGTATAGTTTTGGCGAATTTGTTGTAAAAAATATAAATGAAATAAAAAGACCTAAATTAAAATATTTGTGGTGATTATTTCCCATAACTACAGCAAGGAAACTAATAGCATAAGATGATGTCAAGTATAAATGAATTTAACATTGGAAGTCGTTCTGTTTGTAAGTGATGTCAGAACCTAAGATAATTGTGTAATGAGGAGCCACGTTAAGCATTTGTTATTATTATTAAAAAAAATATTTTCAAAAATTTTTAGTGTCCGTTGGTTGGTACTATGGAAATCTAAGCAAGTTTACAAATGAAAGGTTAATTTCTAGTATGAAGTATTTAGTAATGTTACGGACGGATGACTTGGTTTTGAAGAATAATTTTGAAAACCTACTTCGAACTTTTTGTTGTTTAAATTTGCTATATAAAATAAGCAGCCACATCTCCAAGGTTTCGCAAGTTCTTAGACCTGAATGTGGCTCCCGGACCACGCAGCACTTATTGAAGATAAGATGAAGACAATCAGTCGTCGATCTAACTCAAAACCGCGTGTAACTCTGAAAAGTAGATTTCATATGGTCCGATCACTTAAATACGATCTGTCAGCGTTTCATTGTCTTTATTATTTCAAATACTTTATTCCTATATTGCTTTCAAGACAAGCAAATCAGAAGTAACATAAAAAATCCGTTAATTGTGCTGTGTTTGTGTCTAGATACTTTTAAGTCTTTACCCTTCTGAATTAACAGGTTTTTTTCGAGCAGATTTTTTTCAGAACATCAGTTCTTTAGTCAAGGGATGGCCGATATTTTATTAGTAATAAAGTAAGCGGTGCGACGAAGTTTTTTCCTCTTCCATTAATGTGTATTATTCCCTTAAATTTCGCCGACTTCCTTCGCCACATGTAACCCTTGTTTACAAATGCCATTGTTAGGAATCCATTACTAGTACCTAATGAAATACGAAACACAGCGTTGCTCGCGTAATGAGTCTGAACTTACTAACGACTTCGATAATAAATCATCAGTATGTGCTAAATTTTTTTTTTAACAAGAAGATTGCAAGTAGAACATAGAAGACTAATCTAGGTGAGACCCAATGAAATGGATCTCTTAGCCGCTCCAATGTGGTCAGCCAGCCAGGCTGATTGTACTGGTCACCAAGGGAATATGGTTTTTTGCACACAATATTATTTTCTTAGTAAGTTGCACTAGGTGTTTGTATTCATAGAAGACGAAAAAGAAACGACTCCAGTTAATGTATAAAATTGTACCTACCTGTTAGAATACACACTTATTTATATTAATAATTTAGAATATTTTTTCGTGAAATAAGTATTCCTTGAAAAATGTTTATCTCATCGATGGTCATCGTAAAAATGAGAGAAACAATTTTCCTTTTTTATACATTATTTATTTTTTATTGTAAAATATTATTATTAAAGTATATTATTTTCTAGAGAGAAAAATACCACAAATGCATGCATAGCACTTCTTAAATACATTTTTTATGATAGGCAGTGCAAGCAGAATGATATTGGTATATTCTGTTACTTCTCAAAAGCGTTGATTGCGTTGACCATAATATATTAATAAATAAATTTAGGCATTATGGTGTGGCAACACAATCAGTCAGCCTCGTGAAAACTTAAGTCTTTCTGAGCGTATTCAAGAATTAGTTATAAATGGAATAAATTTCCCAAGAGCAAACATTACCATGGGAGTGCGCCATAATTAATACTGTTTTGCAAGTGTTACATCGGTTTAGAGATAATAAGCCTTATAATAAAAAAACGAAATGTATTAAACTCACGTTACTAAAAGGGAACTTATATGGTTATCACTAGGGAAGTGTTTGAACTGGTAAATTCAACCACATTTCTTGGCATTATTGTAGATTAACGGTAGGGATTGAAGTGATGGCGTAGTTTGATTTTCGATTTTAATTTAATACCTCGGTATTACAAAGGTGTTATTATCCTATTCTCTACTAGTTAGCCCATGGTAGGTAATAATGAGGTATAGTAGGGGAAGACAGCATTGATGTATTAATTTGTAAAATTATAGTTATTTAAAAAACAAATAAATAATGTGTATATTTATTCTTATAAATATCAAAATATATTATATTTATAAATACCTACACATAGAATTGTTATTGATGGTAATTAAGATGGGTTTATAGTCCGACAGGTGAGAAACTGTAATTTTTAGAAAGAAATATATTTTACAAAATTATTAGTAACAGAGAGATATGTACGAATGTGCGGTTATCAAATGTAAATTCAAACAGAAATAAGCACGTACCAAAACGCGCCATCTGTATACAATTGAATTACACTGAGCATTAAATTGTTGCGTTTGACAGTAAATTGTTTTAATGTCTGGCCACAGGTGGCGCAGTTAAGTGGGTTATTTACAGTGTTTTGTCGCTAGATGGTAGTTGGAACATGTCACGATTATTTTAACAAAAAATATTGTTTTTATTTAAATAATCTTGTTTAAAACTTATTATCATATATATTTAGTAACTTAAAGTATTTTCAGTATGAATATCAATTACATAAATGACGTAAACAAAACCTGAGATTAACTTTCCCATACTTTGGAATTGGCAATTACAATAAACGTAGAGTTATTCTTGTATAATTGTGTTATGGTTTTACCACAACTGCACAAAAGGATTATTATTATGGTATATAAATCTATTGTATAATATTGATTAACTTTTAACCTATTCATGCAATTATGATGCTAGACTATTATATGTTTGGAATGGCCGTAACTATCGGAGCTATTATCATTATTTTTATGTAGGTACCCAGGATATCTATATTTTTTCTACATTTACTCAACATATAGGCATGTGCCAAAATCAAAAAGATTCTGGACATAGTCATAGATTGCTAATTGACGATCTTTTAGAATTAAAGATTCTTCTATTGCAGATTAATGGCTAACGGATTGATTGTTAAACATTTATGACTGATACAACCGATTGATTGATAAGCGTTCATTAGATACGTTAATACGAAAGTACTTACCTAAATAGTTTTAACTATTTGGTATGTATAATAGCTTTAGTGTAATATCGTTATTAATAGGTCATTGCTTCACATAATCTATATTACATGGTCGTCAGCTTTGTGGAGGTGTAGGGCGGGGGCGGAAAAGTGCACCTGAGCCGGTGATTGATGACTCCGACCAACGCCATGATTGTCGTTGCTACTAGAGGGAACACTTGTTTTGAACATTAGTATATCAATATGAACAATCAAAAAAGGAGACAGTTTTTGACAAAAATGACGTGTATAATTGTTAGTGTGGCAGTAACTAGTGTCGAAGTATGTTGAAAGAGGATGTTGAATATAAAGAAATCACTTAACAAAAAAATACAAATTAGAGACACCAAGACGTGTAAGATGTTTTAACTGAATATAATGAAAATTGAACATTTTTTTTTCTCATAACGGGTGACACAACCAGTATTTATTTTTGAGCTTCTCCTTACTGTTAAAACTGCCTGCATCCACCTGGGCATAATTTTTAATAAATTGACAATGAATCTTTGCGGTATAAGAATTACTGAACCAATGCAATTTTGAGTTCTTTTACATTAGCTGGTGTTTGATTTCTTTGTTTAATTTGTTTTCCAGTTTATCCCAAACATGTTCCATCGGATTTAGGTCTGGCAAATGTGCTGGCCATCTCAAAACTTGGATTCCGATCTCAGTAAAGGCAAACGGGGCAAAAGGCATTACAATCTGCTCTAAAATGTCTGTTACCTATGTTCATTAAAAGTTTCAGCTTTAGACGGCTGGGCTTTGTTGAATTGAGTGATGAGCTCCTTATTTTGATCTTGAGCTGCAGCTAAATATCTCAAGTATATAATGATCTAAATATTTGAACCAGTGCAGGGTTAAGTATTATAACTTTTTTCTAAAAAAAAATAGAAATTCACGAATCCAGCGAGCCTAGACTGAAAATAAAAAAGTTTAAATTGTTATTTGAACTTAATAAATTAACCTGTACACCGAAATGATTCTGTCTTAATCTGTGATCTTATTGCCAAAGTGCAGGAATTTGAGGAATATTGTACGGACCGAGATTGCGGAATTAAAATTTCTTAAAAGAATTAATTAGCGGGGTGAGTTTGACCTTTGGTGATTTTTATTGAAATATATTAGAGTTGTTTATTTTATTTCATTACCACTGATCAACATACTGTCGCATATTAGTGGTAAAAAGAAAATATCACCTAATAAGTTGCAAGGCATGTCACCTGTACAGTGCCATCAATACTGAAGAACTTAAACTAGTTACGAATTGCACAAGTTGGATATATTTCATTTAAGGATGTTATGTATATTAAATTTCAGGGCTGGATATGGATAAGCATATATGAATAACATTTTATAGGTTTCAGTTTCAGTTACGAATATTAGATGATCTAGGAATTGGAAGAGAGAAATGTAATACAAAGTTACCGAATTGCTTTAGATAGTAGAACAGTGCACTTTATTCTTGTTTATCATGCACACACACACATATACTATATATATACTATATATATCCATACATATTATGCATTACATAACTAAGTATTGCTATTTGGATAGCTCTTTATAGTCAACCTTAGATCGTTGAAGGGGAAGATCGGAAGGACTGAAGACTGAGGCAAGTCCTGCCGCGCTGCTTGTCAAAGTGGCCGCCGGCGTGTTTGAACAACTAATGAGCGGCTCCCCGGAGACGGTGTGTTTGCACCCGAGCGACGCCCCGAGCGTTCGACGCTCCTCACTTGGCTTTTTCGTACGAATGCTTGGGTTTGCCGAGATCCCCGGATCCCAGCACCTCCCTACGCCCGTCGAACGCGGTTTGTTTGCTCCCCATTCGGGATCGTATCGGACTTTAGAGTGCAAATAGGACAATTGTAGATAAACCTCCGTGACCGAACCGAAGTCAGGAAAGCATGTGCGTGTAGCGTCTTCTTAACGATTACGTATAGATGTTTATGGCGTCGCACATTGAAATTGTATTAAGTTCATATTTATCTATGTATCTTCTATACGCTTATTAAATATCTATTACATATTGAAAACAAAATTTTGGGATGATAAATTATTATTGAAGGCCATTTAAAGAAGTGGATATAAACATCATGAACACATTAACATAATATAATATAAATAGCTTTAGATGTAGAACATGACATTTAAAATGTATTGTCAAGTAAAAGTATTGTAAGATAGTATTTCTTATATCTATCTACATCCTTAAACAACAACCAGAATATTAAAATAAATATATTTGCTCGGAATGGCGAAATCATTATGAGAATATTTTTCTTACGTATTAAAGCAGCGTATCATTTGACGTTTAGTACCTATACGTTAATTAAAAACAACGGACGTGTTAGAGATGGTCGCGAGCTCTCGGCATGTGGTCCGGGGAGCAAATTGAATTAGCGAGGGTAAGACGCACGCATTCGCCATAACCGCCGCATTATCAGATTAGGCACTGCTGCAACTTGCGACACAACGCCACTGCATCCTATTATAGAGTAATTGAGTTAGGGCTTTGACACTTGATTTTTTGTGCCATAATCGATTCAGGGCTATAAAAGTTATATGGAGGTTTTAACAAGTATTGTCTACAGAGTTCAAGTAATTAACGGCCAACTATGTATATATTGTCGGTATGGGGTTCTTCTTGTGACAGCAAAAGCTGAGCGATACTCCATCGTGCTCCACCAGTGGAGACTGACGGAGGGGTTACCTAAACGCATCCATTATGCAAACGCTACGACTTAACGATAATAACGGAATCTTGTATGGAATAAAATTTTGAATCACGGAAGCGCATAAAAACCTTATGCTATTAACATTCAATCATATTAATTCCGACCGCGCCTAAAGTGGCTTAACTAGGATAATCATTAATGATTTGTTATTCAAACAGATCATTGCCGCTCAACACCAGAGACGTCACCGATACTTTACCGATCATGAAGAACTGGAAAAACCGCTTGTTGCCTGGATTACCAATTTGGAGGGAGGTTAGCTAAGGCTAGATTCTTAAAAACCACCATGTACGACCTAGCACTCAGCAAAGCCCACCGTAGTACAGTTGGTGGAACCTGATGCCAGTGTTACAATCGTTGATTGGGGGCGTTCACTGAGTATGATGAGTGGAGGTGATTTACCTCGATTTAATTATGGATCCAAAAGCATGCGGAGAATTTTACTGAGAATTGTTCAGTAAAACACAAAGCTAATGTGACGTTCCGAGCAACATAGGTACTATGTAAGAAACACATCATTCTACTAGTATCTGTGTACATTGTGCTGACGGATTAATGTAAAGTAGCTAGGTTAAAAGAAATGTAATTTAAAAGTTGTTAGTAGTAACGGATTTACATAAATTTACACTTGATACTATAAATTTTTTATATACATTAATACAATTTATCTTTATAATTGAATAATATACTACTAGCATTTTATATTATTTACCCCATCGATAAGCCTAATATCTTTTTAGAGATCGTTAACAACTTAAACTACTTTGTCATTCATCGATTCATTTAGGACATTGGTATTTCTCACTTTTGTTTTTTTTAATGGGATATGAATACGGTGTCAATAATTCAAAATGTCATACACAAATTCTGGCAATGTATGACTCGAGCCGTGTTTACGAAAGCGAATAATAAGGAAAAACTTGTCGGTAAAGAGCTAAGTAGTATTATTGTTTGATTGGAGCTCGCTAAGTGATCGCATATTTTACTGGGACACGACATTGTTGTTTTTTTGCGTGGTTGGTCCTTGTTTAGTTGTTGGGAACGCGATAATGAGGTTTTTAACAGGATATATATGTTGAAACATTTTCTAAGTGAAGTGAAGTGAAGTTTTATAATTTTTTCCTGATCTCATATCTGCATGTCTGTATCTAATAAATCAATCTTATCTATTAATGAAACCGTATGAAATCTATACCGTAAGTTTAGAGATTCTTGCACCCAGAGTAAAAAAAATTCTGTTATACCATGTAACCTATGTCCACTCGGAATAATGTAGTTTCCGAATGGTTAGAACTATTCAAATAAGTGTCGTGGTTCCGGAGATTACTGTCCGCATATATACAAACGCATAAAATTCTCACATAATACTAATACAGGTAAAGTGCCGACCGCTAACAGAAGAAACCTGAACTTTTAAACAATTCTTGTGTTATCGTGTTCGGGCAGTAACAAAAGAGTTTTGGAAATTCCTGAAGGCTGAAGTTAAAAAGTGTATATGGAAATTTTAAAGATTTTGTTTAAGGAAACTCTAATACGCTATAGTGATCGACTCGAATTGTAAAAATACTTTTTAAGGTACTCAATATTTTCCTGCGTGGGCGTCCGTGCGGCGCGTCCTGGTTGATAGGATTGGGAGAGACCTATCTCAGCCAGCAGTAGTAAAGGCTATGCTAGCGAAGAACACAGCGTGGAAAGCCATGGCCTCCTTCTGTGAGACCGTAATGGTAAAGACGGAGACCGCCGAGCGGGATCGGGAGAGAGCCGATTCACTGAAGAACTATTGTTGAAATTTCCTCCTATGGAGGGGACATACATAGATGATATAGGAGGAAAATCCATCATTTTTAACCGACTTCAAAAAAGGAGGCGGTTCGTGTGTATGTATTTTTTACATTCATAACTCCGTTGTTTATGAACGAAATTTGATGCTTTTTTTTTAGTGTACAGAAAAAATGGCTCATAGTTGGCCCCCTATGTATGGTCTAGATTTGAACATCAGTTCTGAAGTTACAGAGTGGAACTTCTGAACAAATAGCATTAATTGAGCTATGTTTACGCATTAACAGCCATGACTTTGATAATTAGTTCTTAAACAATGGAGTCATCTTTTTTAGTGTGTAGAGGATGACTCGGAATTAGTCCACTTTAAATATGGGGAATATTTGATGATGGGTTATGAAGAAAAAGAGTAGAATTCTCAACTGATAGAAATATTTCGGCTGTGTTTAATTTGGTGTGGTAACATTAAAATTGCCAAAAAAGTCCACCAGCGACCATCTCAGGAACTGATAATGGGTCTTAGGACAGATCCTGCAACTTTTGAATGGATTCGAATAATTCAACCGTGTATTAAACTGTTTATTTTTGGTACCGGTTACACTGCAAAGCTGTAATTGAGGTGATTCTAGGAGTCATTATCCCACAATCCTAAACTGATGGTGAAAGCCACAGCAACCTTGAATACTGAGGACTTAGAGGATAACACTGAGATTAGTCGACCGAAACTTCTTAGTGGTGTCTTAGGTAGACGTGGCGCTTCTAATCAAGTTCTTAGATCACGCACGAGACGAGGAGATTCTTATCACGTTATAGTATTATAATAACGTATTATAATACCGTTCTTATAACTGAGAATTATTTACCCTAAACATTGAAAAAGAAGAAACTTAAGATAAAATTAAACCAATAAAAAAAAAAACATAAATTTTTACTAATAATTGAAAATAATATTATATGCACTTCATACTTAAATATTTGAAATCGCTTATTTATTTTTGCATTTCACTACAATTTTGTAGTATTTCTTTTTGAAGTTCATTTTTTTTTAAACTTATTTTTTTGCATTTAAATTAACATGAATTGGTGTTTAAACATTCGTTTAAAACTAAATAAATAAATTTATGCTATGACACCGTTTACCGAAATGAAGCGAGAAGAGATTTTAGTTGATAATATATGTATTGTCTAGACTTAAATTATTCAGTGAACGAAATTTTATTATTTGCTTTCACTAAAATTTGTTACAGAGTATTGAGGTATAATGAGAATCGATATCATATAACAAACACCTGCTTGATGATTTTTTTTATTAGTATTAATTGTAAGTATGAGAATACATATGATTTTTTTAAATTTTGGTTAAAGACTATGATTTAATTATGCTTGTGTTATTTAAAGTATATGTAATCTATGGGAAAAATGTAACTTTAATGAGGTCTAAAATAAAAAAAAATTATGAATTTGAAAGTAAGTAATCTTTTGTTTCTAAATATTGGACGCATTCGACAAATTTTGTATTTTAAAAGTACCTACATATTTTTGATACCTTGTTAGTTTAGCCAACTTACTTACCGATGACACAGCAACTTTTGGAGGTTAGGATTAAAAGTATCTTTTATTCTAAGTAACCGTGAACAATGGATTTCCTGAAAATTTTGTGAATTGTGCGCATTTTGTGCCTTTGTGTATATACATGCGTTTTCTCCGGAATTACGGCACCTATCTGAAAAATTCTTTTACCGTTTTAAGGGTACATTATTCCGGATAGAAATAGACTATATATCATGTAAATATATTACATTTCTCAATCTCAACGATATCGGGCTGGGCCGCGAGTTATTTATAAAAAAATCGGTCAAGTTTGCATCAGATTCACGTTGGCTGATTGCGTACTTAAGTATAGTGTATTTTCAGTTTTATACAGAAATTTTAAATCTTGGATTTGTTCTATAGTTTTCCTGTAAGCTGTAGGTATGAACTTATGTTTTTTTCAATTTTTTTCTGAATCTACGACTCAGTAGTATCGGAGATAGAAGATGGTAATGGTCAACTTTCGTGCATTTGTAATGTCTATAAAGCTGAACAGTTTAAGATTATAAAAATATATTGTATTGTATTGTATGTCCTTAGTAACGAGTCCTTTTATTTGATATGTCACATGTTGCAAGATTTTTTTAATTAATTAATTGGTGCTCAAAGTCAACTCTAAAATTCACGAGTGTAGATTTCATTACTCCATCGGATAAAGAAAAAAACGCTAGAAAAGAAAAAAATAATAATAACAAATGAAAAACAGAATGACAAATGAAATATTAATAATAAATAAATAAGTAGGAGTCGCGTGACATAGACATTACGAGGCATTAGACCCGCGATGTGGAAGTCCCGCGGGACCTGGGCGCTTCGCCTCCCATGTTGTGAATATCGTACGAATTATTTTCACACGGGCAAGCCACATTACAAATCACTCACAGATTTATTGTTTTTTGTAACACCACTCACATTAAGATCAAAAAGCTGGAAATTGTACAATTTATACATACAAAATTTTAACTGGTCACTTTCTGTACATTAAGGATATATGAAAAAGAAACTATTATAACTTTATAAACGCAAAACAATAGGTATAATTTTGGTCTGTTTGTCTGTGCGTTTGTGCATGTTAATCTCAGAAACGGCTTAACCAATTTCGTCACGGCTTTCTCTAATGTATATAAGTATACGTAACATATTTAAGTAAAATGTATAGTACAGTAAGCGTTATGTGATTCTTGGCATATATGAAATTTATATCATGGATCAGAATCTAAGATACTTTTTATGATATTCACGTGAGTTTGGGTTGCTAAATATGTAAAAAACTTTTTAACTTGTAGGCAGATAGATGTCTTTGATTATATACATATTTAGAACTACTAGTTCAAAAAGGAAGTTTTTGAGGTTTAAACTTATCCCAGTAATTTCCAGCACCTACTTAATTTTTTCCCAGTTAGTGATAACTTATTTTAAACTTACAGAGATGTTACTTTCCAAGTCTAATTTCATCAACATTGAGCCCTTTAATATACATTTTTGTATGCTGTATTAAAAAAAAACTAGAGCTATTTAGATTTTTTTTAAATAAATCATCATCATCAAATATACGTTGAAGTAGGTACTTAGTCAGTTTATTTTAAGTGCAATTAATCTACTCACCGGGCTTGTATAGTAAATTAGGTGTTTTTTTTTACTTAAAATGAATTGAATAATTAAGGAATTTTATATATGTATAGTTTATTTTACAACCAGTTACATCTGTTTTTCTTAAAAATTTTAGTTTTTTAGTAATTAAATTAAAAGTCTTTACCTATCACACGAGTAGTTTATTGTTTCTTCTGCCTTCGAATCCTTTATAGCACTTCAGAAATTAACGTAGAATCCTTAAATTGCTCGAAATACAAGTTCAACATACATCAATCAAAAATAAATTGGATATTTAATTACATAAAAAACTTTTTTATTATTGTTCTGAATATATTCAAATTTATCGATGAATACAGGAGTGTTGTCACGCATGATTTATGCACCACCAGTCGCACGAGCCGTGTTTAGAAGGTATAGCGTAAAAGAAAGGGCCAACAGGACATCCTTAAATATCCTACAGTTTCACAAAGAAAAAAAGAAAAAAGAGCGTTTTTTTTCTATATGTATCGAGGGCACTATAGATATATACATAGGTACTACTCACAAAAACAATGAGTGATTCCATTTGCGTTCAGTATAAAAATTAAAATGTTTTTTGCTTTCACAGACTTAAATAAATTTTAAGATACCATACTGTAAATATGGCAATACTTCATCTGAATAGATTGATAAAAATAGTATCTAAAATATTGTACATTTTAATTTCTATGAATGTATGTAAGTCATAAATAATTTGACAGGGTCAAAATCGTGTGACGTCGCGAGCTGGCCTCCCGCGGGACCGCATTGGTAACTCCAATATTGCGAATATTATACGGCTCATTTTCTCACGCACCCTTTACGTGCCAGTCTGTGCTCGTTGCAATATACCCTCTTATTAAAATGTTTGTTCTCTTTTGACTCTATATTGTAACGGTGCTTACTTATCATGTTGAACTATGTAAATAAAGAAAAGCTTTGTGAAGGTCATGATTGCCAGCGATTAATGCAATTCATGAATTTAAGATAGATAAACTTATAAAAACTTTCAAGTACTCAAGTTGAATGCAATGAGGGTGCAAAGATAACTCCAATCAAATATCAACAGCCATTCATTAAGTAGTACATACCTGGATCGTTAATTACAACTTTTTTATTTTTCTCAATGACAAAGGAACTGTCGGCGAAAAGAAAAGTAGACAAGTGTCGTGACACGCACCCTCGAGCGAAGCAGGGAGGGGGTGTGCGCGGCCAATGGGGCGGCTCGGCGCGGCCGTCCGGCGCGGCCATTGGCCTGGGCCCGGGGGTGCGCGCCCCGCCCCGTCCTCGAGGCAGCCCTTATTGAATTAGGCTTATCATTCGATTTCGAGTGGGGCGAGCGCGCGGTCCTCCACGCCAGCAAAAACTATCGTAGCGATCCGATACCGTCTGTAATCGGCATAATTCGATATACTCGCGGTTCATCTAATTATGCGGCTGTGAGCCTCGCGTGGCGGCCTTCGGCACGAGACGCACGCGCCCGCGCGGCGCGGTGCGATACCCGCGATATTTATAGTATTTTTTTGAAAAAATATTAAAGGACAATCGTCACATGACAGGTAGTGAGTCCGTTAGATAGCCGCGGTATTCAGTATGGAGTACGGCTACCTGAGCGGCGCCGGCGGCGGGTTCGAGGGCGGCTGCCTGGGCTCGGGCGGCGGCGAGCTGTCGTGGGGCGAGCTGGCGTCGTGCGGCCAGATGTCGCAGGCGGCGTACCGCTACCAGGGCATGCGTTACCAGCCGCCACCGCCGCAGTGCGCGCGCCCACAAGACGCCGCAATGAGAAATCACCACATATTTCCTCCAGCCATGAATTTACAACGTAAGTACGGTTCGCGGTGTATGTTTACCTAGCCAGCTGATAACGTTATTAAGTTGGGACATTTTATTGGAAGAGATGGACGATACATCAAAATGAGAACTTAAGTTAGTTTTTACCTAATTCAGTTACCTGCCTTAAACCATTAACATACAGTAATAAAATAGGGGAAATATTTCATAAAGGTAAAAACGGATGGATACTGAATTTTGCCTTGTGACATACGGTCGCTGCGTTCAGAGCATCTTACAACCGTAGCATCATGCCCTGTAGATTAGATATAGTACTACGGTGTTACGGTCATCGTAGCAACATAGCGTAGAAGCATTTTTCTCTCTTAGTCTCGAAAACATATTGATTGTATTGTGTTTTTAATTTTTATGTATATTTGAAGTTTAATAGCTAGAGTATATACTACAAGTCATACAAATGCAAAAGTATGATAATAAAATGTTAATAAATAAAACGAAAATTATCACATGATTCTTAATTAAATAGGATACAATTTGTTTTCAGATCAGAATTTCAATTTGTGCAGTCTTTTTTAAAACAAACCCAAAAACGGCTAGCTTTAAATGACAGGTTTAAACTTTCCGTTGTCAACTTACTCGTATGTATGTGATTCTCACATATGGACAATTATGAACTAATTTATGATTATAAAAATACGTACTTCAATAGATTTATATAAGACTAATTAAAATATTTTTTTTTACTTATTATACAAATGATTGACTATACTTTCACCTTATAGTAAGTATGCTACTACGCTTTAGATAGTAAAGCGCATTAACAATTTAATTGCAATCGACTTAATGTCATCCACACTGTAATGGAATGGAGAGATTATAAAGCATTTATCTTTATACAGAACTGCGTGCTTTCGATGTATAATATATATAATAATCCCGTTGTTTGAAAATATAAATTTAATTTCCAAAAAAGCAACGTATAAACATAAATACGCGTAGACTCACTCATGCTTCAACATAACGAATGTTGGAACTGATGTCGGCTTGTTGTCTAGTACTTTCTAAAATTCATATTGGATATATAATATTTACTATTGGATTTAGGATTTTGATTCTGGGCATACAAGTAAAAGGTCTGCTATTTAATGTTTTCTCGGTGTTCTGTTACATAATTAGTTCAACTAAGTAAAACGTCATGTATTTACGCCAAACTTTAACATAATTTCTTCAAATCTTTCATTACTTAAATTGGGTCAATACCACTACACCAATCCTCCTCTATTAGTAATATTGGTTAACTTTCTTCGGCTTTGGACATTTTGAGTAACAATCCGGTCTCATTACGACATATCGTGTGGTTTCCCTATAGCAAGTGACTATGAATTTAATATCCCAATCGACTTAGAAAAGTGCTTACCGATCACATCGATCTCACCCATAAATGTGTTTCATTGCATGTGCATTGTTCCCATACGCCCCGTGAGCTGCAGTGATTTTTGACACCCGATGAGATTCAGATCGGTTTTTCTACTTCCATATCAATAATATATATGTATATATACAGATGGCACGGCCTTTATTTTACACGGTGATGCTTGGAAAGACGTTAAAAGTTGCAGAAATAGGATTATAAAGAAATAAACACTAATTTTCAACCCCTCGTTCAATTTTAGGAAAGATTTATCCATTGACATTTCGTACTGTTTCTAATCATGGTATCATTCCAAGAAGATTGAAATTTGACATCGTAGAATTTTACAGGTTATCTTTTAGACAATCCACTAATTCGCAATGTATTGACTACAAAGTTCTTAGAGTGAATAAGATATGAATTATGAGACGATGCTTCGCTTCAATCAAACATTTTTAATACCTACAATAATAACTATAGGGCTAATCGCAGGCAAATATGGTATTTACGAAAAATATGGACAGTTTTACGAAAAATATTATATTATATTAGTCCAATTTATATAGTAAACTTTATCAATAATTTACCAACCCAATAAAAACCTCACTTAGTGTTTAGTAGTCGATATTACAGATAGATTGCAAACATTTTAATAATAAATCGCTAATGTTCTGTTAAGCACACAAAAATATAACGTAACATGGGTGAAGCTAAGATTTATCTTAATAGTACTTTACACAAAAGTAAAAAAAATCATCAATTTAACCCTGTGTTTAGAAATTTAAAATATAATGCACTTTTGATATTATGTAATGGGTTGTATGTGACATTATATATTAAGTAAATTTAAAGTTAGTCATATTGCAATAAAAATAATACAATATGTAATAAAATATATTATGTATATAAATATGGAAAACTAATAAATAATTGAAAAAGATTGTAATTACGATATTCAAAAAAAAAAAAATTATTTAAAGAAATTAAAGAATACCTGTCAGTATAGGTATTATTATTTATTGTTATACGTATTGTATAAAATACTTTACAGTCTGGTGTACATGTAGTATTTTTTTAATTTTTAGGAAGAGTTTAGTTACCAACGGAATCCTATAGCGGACATACTACAAAGAAATGTTATAAAGATTGTGATTTGTAATCTAATTACTTTAAATTAATTTAATTAAACGACTCTGTAGTTGGTAGTGACCTGCCTGCCGAGCGAGTGGTTGGGTTCCCGGTCGGGGCAGATATTGATATGTAAGATAAATGTTTCTTCTGGGGCCATGGATGTTTGTGATGTCACATTCATGTATGTCCATGCCATCTGCAACAAAGGGAATTCTAGTGCGAGAGTTGTGTACGTTTATCTATTTATTTATTAAATAAATAAACATCTCGCGTACTCACCCACGCTAATCCAAGGGGGATGATGAAGGAATGATTGAGCTTGAAATACAATTGAAGTACACGAACATAGTCGATCTTTGAACTTTTAATTCCATTAAAGCCTTGATTGCTGATACTTTTTACCCTATTCCATACCATTCTATTCTATACCACATTCCTTTTTTTGTAACGTTCTTTAGAACCAACTATCTACAATGTCTCAAAAAATAGGTAACAGATTTGTTTAAATATTTTATTCCTAATAATAGCTTTAAGTTAATATAACATTATGATTCATATTCAAAATCTGATTATTCAATGGCGCAATTTTCAAAAGTTAAACTTCTGTTTTAGAATGCCGTTTCAGGAATACTTATTATAATTAATCAATGTAGTAAAAATTTACAATGTGACCCTACCCGCTGTGCGAGATCTCCCGGGATGGATTCCCAATCGGGTCACACAAATGTTTGCTCTCAGGTCATGGGTGTTTCTGTTGTTGCATTCGTGTTTATCTATGCTAAGTGCTGCACAGGAAATCCTACTGCGGAGGTATGAGCGAGTGAGCGTTTATCTAACTAAGCGTATTTAGTTAATATATGGCAATACAATCAAAAACATTAAAAATAACATGTAACGTGCTTTGGTCAACAGCGATAGGATGTCGTGCATTATGCACGCAAATTTAGGCATGCAACAGATGATTTTATTAATTCATTACTTCATAGTTCACATAACAATTTCATTTCGCTGCAAATAATATGAACTGAATTGTGGGATTTCTCATTGAAAATTTCTTTTTATGCACTTTATAGTTATTGCATACATACTTTCTCTTTATGTATGGACTCTAAGTTGCGTCTCGGTTAAATTAGTACTTTATACTTTTTTTCATTACTTATTTATTTTATCTTTTTGGGTTTTGAAACAAAATAAAAGTTTATTTCAAGACAACGACGACCCACACCTCCCGGAGGTTCTTCACTAACTTTACTTTAGTTGACTTTAATTTTACGTTAGCTTAACAAATGGAAAGAATCAAAATAAATATTATTTGTTAATTTTTGTATCAACACGAGGGAAACTTTTGTATTCCGTTTTCTTCTCTGTTTGGAAGCTATTGATGGGCTTTAATGGTTTTATTAAAAAATGGGATAAAAATGGTATTTGTAAAACTATAAATTCTCTATATATAAATAGGCAACATTAAAACCGTTCAGTACCCGTAACAGAACATTTTTAATGATTGGTCTCGAATTTCAACCACTACGTCAATACTAGTTTGTTTTACAAGATGTTTAAGTTCCTTTCTGAGGAGTTGCTTTCGCCGTTTCTTCTCTTCAACGTTACAGCACCTTTTCGAAACGGTAGTAGTAGCAAAAAATGATGTGCATAAGTGTATTTACAGAATATCTACATGATTAAATGATTTTGAATTTGAATCTAGTTTGCTTAAGTTGTTATCAGTTAAATAGAATCAAATACTAATTAAACCGATGAAAACATGTTTAATCCATATTTACTAGCAATAATTACATGGACGCGGATTCTATCTTCGCAATCCAAGATCTCGTGTCATTGTGCTCAATGAAAAATACAAATACACCTAGCAACTAATTAATAGAGTGCAGAATCTGTACTAGTTGCAGGATAATATGCAGTATCCGAACTGATCGAGAGATTCATCTCGACGGTATTGTGTTTTTGTAAATTACAAATGCGTAAACTAACAAAGTTTGAAGTTGATACTATGATTAGAGGTCATAAAAAATTGTGTAAAAAAACATGAATCAGTCCGTAATAACTTGGATAACAGTGACCATTCGACAACGATGAATATTTTATAACAATAGTTAGGTACTTCAAACACACCAAATAGATAACCTTAATGTTTAAAACACGCATGTTTTCTTTTTTTTTCTTTGCTCTAAATGGACTAAACTTCAAAATGTCATAACTATCTCACCTGTGTACTGTGTTGTCAGCCTAAGTTTTCAATCTGGATGTTTGTAAATATTAATAAAAATATTTCATTATTCACAACATCAAACATATATTACTGTTAGGATGCAGTTCATGCTATTTTTTTTTTATAGTGCAACATTAACTACAGTTAATTAAGTTTGTTATCAGACCCGTTATGATACGATTTCGTAAATAAATCATATTCCAAAATTCACCGTACTGTAATTTTAAGACTTATGTTAATCCAATAAAACATAAGCGCGAATGTTGATAGTGTTTCGAATGTTGAAAAGTATATATATTTGTAATTGTTAAACTATGCATTATTTGCATCCCTCATAAAAATATCGTTTATTTCGTTATATCACCAGACTTTTGCTCAAATTTTTTTTAATTTTATAGTTTGCGACTGAAGTTTTCTGTGTTTCTTATTCGTTAATTATATAATAATAATATTTAATTTTTTCATAAAACTTTACAAATAATAGAATTTATGAATTTCAAACAATTTATGTCAATATGGAAACAAATCCTTCTAGCCTTCTATATATTTTATTAGTTATTCTCTGGAACTTTTAACGTCCAGAGAATAGCATGGACTCGAGGAAGTTAGGAGTAACTCACATTCCATGCATACCTTACAACGTACTGCATACGAAGTAATTTTTAAAACTATACTTGAACAGAACTATCAAAACGAAAATAACATTTTTTGATTAAGATTTTCATATACCATCCAAATGTCCGACTGTTCCGGTAGTTTTTCTAAAAACTTTTTGTGTTACAAATTTCATCCTGATAATAATGACAAACAAAGAAGTCAGTCTCATCGGTCGAGCCGTTTTCATATAGTTGGCAATTGATTATTTTCTATATTTATATCTATACATATAACAAAATTCTAACTGATCGCTTTCTATACATGAAATATATGTGACAAAAACTATTATTAGGGGTTTTTATTACTGCAATAGAACCCGAAAAGATAGTTGTTGGAATTTTTGTGTGTTTCTTCGCGCTAATCTCGGAAACGGCTTAATCGATTTCGTTTTGGTTTTCACTAATGTATTGAAGTAAGCATCACTTAATATTTAAAATTCGTGTCACCTCAATCCGTCCACAAAAGAAAAAGTTATAAATTTATTTAAAATAATACAGGTTTACTACCTATATTACTATTATACCTTTCTCAGCGTACGGCGTAGTTATTCCGAAGCGAAGCGAGGGCAGTTTGCTATTTAATAATATATATTAAGTAGTTATTAATAGTTTGCCTATTCCTTAATTAGCTCTCAGAACTTATTCTTTACTTACGTATCCTTACACTCCAACATAAATCATATTAAGCAAAAAATATTTCTTTTTAATGGTATGATATTTATTACTGACATCGTAATGTAATTTATAACCAGAGTCGGTACAGGTATTTGTGCGTAAAATTATACGTATCTCTTTATTATATTATCAATATAGGTAGGTTACGATTATTATATCATTAGTGGTGTTCAAAATGTTATTTTAAATCATTATCATTGATTAAATAGTAGTTTTATTAAATCTTTCCTAATTTTTAATTCGTTACGTAATAGCTAATTACAGTTTGTAGACCAGTCAGACAGTAAAATAATTTTTAATAGTTATAATCACCCAAACACCAATCGGGCTACGCGATGGTTATGTAATAATTATGGTGCTATTACCTGGAATAATTTAAAAATTTAATAATTATAAAAGTCAGTAATTTCCTATAAGTATGACTTCCTGTCGCCTCATATTTTTAGTCTTCAGAAATAACAAAGCTTTCACAAACTGATGATTTTCATTATGTTAGTGAAAAAAAAAATTCAGCAGTCCGTCAGTCATCATTGTCGCATAGATTATGGTCTGAAGTATTGACAATCTGTGACATACTAGCGAATAATTATGAAATATTGATATTAGTTAGACATTTATCTTAAAACGACTCATTACATTTATTTATATATTGTGGTTCATTCACAGTCATGACTCATGACTCAGTTGACTCATAAAATTATCGACCATTTCGAGAAGTGCTCACTTTTCATGAAATTCTAAGTTGACTTTTGACAATGACATTGAATATCAAACATTTAATGGAATTTTTATGAAAGGCCGGCATAGAAATAGTCCCGTTAGGCACTCTAGAGACGCTAAGAGCGTTTTGTTTATGCAATTAATCAAAAGGCGGTAAATTATGACAAAGTTTTAGAAGCAAAATTATGTTAGATTAATTGAATAACAAAGTGTTATCATATTTTTTTTAATCTAGGATCGAAACTGAACACTCACGACTGACTTGGTTAGTTTAGAACGTAGATTAAACACACATGTACAGAGGGAGCGAAGTGAGTGTACAAGATGAGCGGCCGGCGCCGGCGGGTACTAGAATGAACATATGTATATGTAGTGATTTAACTAAGTTATATCACCCCAAGGACTTAACGATATTTTTTGTAAAAGTTGCTCTGTACAATAATTATACATACAAAATAAACAATACAATACCTAAGTATGAGTCAAACAAATCAAAATCAAACGATGTTGCCGATCATTAAACGTTTGTCATTCAATATCTAATACCTATCGTTCAAAGACAACTAACTGGTCATGAAACGCGTTCATTTTATTAAACGGTCGATAATATCACGTCACACAAATCTATTACATAATACTAACCTATTAGATATTTAAGTGTTCAAAAACTTGGTTTATTTTTTTATATTTAAAAACAATTAAGTCACAAATTCTATAATAAAATATTACTTAAACTTTGTCGTATGGTTTTCTTTTGTAATGCCAAAGTGAAATCGTTTTCATTTGGCAAACAAGTAGTGGGGTTGCAACGACGGTCACGAAACAAAGAGTGCCTTGGGCGGGGCGGGTGGTCGCGGAGTGCGGGGGAGCTCTCGCCGCGTGAGCGATTGCGCTCCTAATTGGCAGCGGCGTCCGCGAGAATCTTAAGGGGAGGACAGCGGAGCTCCAACGAGTCTCGTGTTCTCTACGTCTTGCGGCGGCGTCTCTGCGTGGACTCCCCGGGTACCGGAATCACCCTCTCCCCCGACGTCGTCTATGCAACACAATAACTTACCTCCACCGCTCACGTAATCTCGAGTAAACCCGGATTATGCCCGTTAATCACGCAGAAATTAATTACAAGTTTGCGTATTAATTGTAGTACAATTACAAGAATTACCTAACCGGTAATATTAAATGTTTTGATTCACCGCTCGTGTATACTGTTTTGTAAAGCGTGTTCTATATCGCTAACCACAAATTAATTTAAGCAGATACTATCTATGGGAAACTTATATGTTAGCAATTGGAATAGTTTTTACTTTTTATGTTAAAAAAATAGTAATTTGGAGTCGAATTTAGGTTGAGTTTACATTTTTACACACTCGAGTATACATTGAAAATTCTTAATATTTTATATAAATATAAAGATTGCAATAGTGAACCTATCGTATAAGTAATTGTTGGTTTTACATAAATTCCACCTTTATTATTTATTATTATATATATCAATAATTTTATGACATCATATGCATACTTAGATAAATGCTCTCATTCATACTGCAACAAAATACATTCTAGAAAAACTACAGGAATAATTCATTCAAAATATTAAGAACGGAATATATACTACATTTCTCACACCAATAACTTGATTCGATTTGATTTGGCGCATAACGGGGAGGGTAAATACGAGGTTCGGTAGCGAGCCAATATCGCCATTTCTATTCTCATGTCGCCTTTGCATGCAAGTGGACGGGTTAATTCGATTTGGTGCGAGGACGAGAGCAATATTTTATCGCATCATGTGATCTATTTTGCCCCAAGAAGTATAGTATAGTAGAGTGGGTCATAAAAAAGGTAATATCTCACAGTCGAGCTGCGCCGCGGCCGCGATCGTAACTCTACAATGTTACAGTCACTGGGTACGTTCCATTTCAGTTTTTGTTTTCGGATAACGCCATGTCACCTCACATTTGGAATAGCTTAATGAAAGATATCAGAAGAGCATGTATTAAACAAATATCATTGTAGATAAAAATACATTAATTAATATATAGTCTTCGCCAAGAGTGGTTAAACTGACTTTATCTTGTTCTAAAATATGCGTATCTTGTCGTCATTACTTTCAAATTATATTATTTTATTTAATGTCAGCTGTAGTTATATTTGTATATATAATCTTAAGCGGTAAATTTAATGGCAAAATTAACGCTGAATTAAATACATAATCACTTAGTAAATATAGCAATTATTACGTGAGTATTATTTTAATACGTAACTTATTTATATATTCGTACTATATGACAATAGTGTTGATGACGTAAAAACAAATATGTGTATTAACTACTGATTATACAAGTTACAATAAAGCCAGACATTCTATGATACACATTTTTATGAGTACCGACCGCTCGCCCGCCATTTCAATTTTGTTCCGACGTCGAAATATTCGAGTTTTACTGCTACCATTACGAAAATTTACCCACATGTTTATTTGCAAATATAAAATATATTGATGCCATGCATCAGTCTTGTGAGCCTGTTAAAACTTTTATACGACTTTTTATGTAACTTATCGATGTTTGTAGACAATTACCAGCTACGTGAGAGCGATGTCGAGGCAATTCTTTTAGAATAAAATTTTCAAGAAGACGGTTTCATGTAGGAAAACGTGAGCAGAGGGGTCATTAATCTGTGCTGCAACCCTTTCTCGTAGCTGCGGCGAAAAACGGGTCCCGGCCTGCGCAATATGCCGTGATGACGCGCCGACATCGCCTGCATTATGAATGTCGGCAAACTTTCCGCGTGACGCGAGAAAAATGATCCGAGGGCACGAGGATGGATAGCGAAACAATTTACTACCAAGATTTACTAACGTGTTCAACGGTGAAAAATTTCAAGACTATTATGATATTCGGGTAAATTATAATAATAGTTTGTATACATTTGTAAATTAAAATTAAAATTGATCCTTAAAAAAATGAACAGTTGTACAATAAGAGGGTGTTAGACAACTCGGCAGTTAAAAAACCTTGCCACCAAGTAGGAATACCACCTTCATAAAACTGTGTGGACTTGAGTTTTCAATAACGTCCACCATGTCCATCTCGAGTAACTGACTAGTACATACAATCTCCAGAGATAAAACGATCAAGAAAAAACTAATTACTCCAGAGTACCACGTATAAAAGAAAACCCTTTTTTTCTCTTGTATGGTAAAAACCGTAATTCTTTTTGACAAATACGTTCCGATAGATAATAACCGCATAGCTCTTAAACTTGCTTTGGAAGAAAGCTTCCTTCGTTTCTACTGGAAGAACGTTCCAAAGAAGTATTACCTGAACAGTAAAAGAATTGTAGCAAAATCAGTAAACAGGTGGACATCACAAAGACACATCTGATAATCTTATCAGAAGACTAAAATACTTTGTCATTAGTTCGACCCCCACATCATCCCCAACATTAAAACTTCTTCCAAGTATTTTTGGAGGTTGTTGAAGTATTTCGCAGTTTCGCAATTTCTGAAAGAGCTCCAGAGGTTGGGGAACGGAGTACAGTTCATATCATCTGTAAATCAATTGGTTTCCGACGATTGATTATATTCCTGTTCTTAAAGCGTTAAAGCTTTCTAAAGACACGTGATCTTTGTCTTTCAACGAATTGACAATCGCTGAGTCGCGGCATAACAGAACTCTACAAAGTCAGCCTTAAGAAGATCAAAAACTGTTTATTTTTACATATCTATTTTATAAATCTTATTTGCCTATACGTTTATATTGGTGATGAATATCAAGATGAGACGAAGATTGAATAATATGACATAACGTAATTTTCAGAGTTCCATGTGTCTTTAAAATATCTTTCACTCAAATTTGCTTTGGAAAAACGTTGAAATATAAGATGCATGAAAAACCCGCACGACGAACTGAACAGCACAGCGATAATGGTTGCAATAACAATGAATAGGAGCCTTTGTCTGACCCACGAACTGTAAACTCAAATTAAACATCATAAGAACGGAAACATCTTGGCAAAATCCTTTTCATTAGGTCCCGCAAATTGCAAGAGGGTGTGAGAGGTGGGGGGCAGTGACACGCGGCCGCCCCGCTTCCCCTGACTCCCGGAAGCCTCTATTAATAATGCAAATGAGACCGCAGCTCGGCCAAGAAGCGAGTCTCGATTAATTCCGGTTCATTTGAGGTAATTGTCGCTGCGCGCGTGCGGTCTGCGGTCCACGGCGGCCCGCAATGCCACGTCCACGCGTCTAATCTCTAAATGCCTGCAATGGTTTCAGGGGATTTTGTTTTACGTATACAATCAGTATTTGGGATGGCTGTAGTTGTTTTAAATATGCCTCGTATATTTCACTACATAGAACATGATCATTAGAGTACTGCTTTATATACGTTTAAGATATTCCCGATTGTTTTTCATATAAATCACAAAATTTTACTGAAACCCTTAGAAAGTATTTTATTTTACTTTTACAGTCTTTAAAAAGTTTTGCTGTGTTTATTTACATTTGTAGTAAATTATTATATTATTATTAACAACACATGAATAAAATTATACGATAAAAACTGACCGTGATATCCTATTGAGTATTTTTTCACGAGATATTTTAAAATAAGGCATAAAATAATTATATTTTAATATAATAGTTATGCGACAAGTGTGAAATTTGTACGTGCAAGTTGAAATTTGTGTAGTAGGTACTTGCTTACAATTTTTTGTGTTATATTTAAACTAAAATAAATATATATGTTATAAATCTCGATGAAGATGAATCTCAATACTTAAATGGAAAAAATCTAATTTTGCTAAAAATGAAATGCTTTAACAACCTCAAAAATTAATTTCATGTTATTCCGCCGTCTGATGTATAAGTATGATATATGTTATAACAGCATTTCAAAATAATATCATTAATGGTATTTATCTACCTCATTTGTTTTATCGTTATTTGTTACTATAACTAGCTGCTTAACGTTATATTTTTTTACTCTATATTGTGTTATTTTTTGTAGCAGAGTGGCAAGTCTCCGCTACAAGCTACGAGCTACGATCGATACGTAAGGCACGCGACATCCCAACGCTATTGCTCTCTACGTATTTATAGCCACCGGAAGATTTCGCAGATGGAACGATTTATATTATTGCTAAACGGTGTAATATAATTGTGACCAATTTTACAATTTATTAAAATTTATAAGTGACATTACTATTGACGAAGCATTGAAATGAAATAATCGTAGTATGGAATTATGTCTCGTAAATGAAAACTTTGATAACCTAGTACATGATATGTTTTAGGTATATACAACACCGGCATTCTAAAGATGAAGCGTTGTTGAGAGTTAGTTTTGTTTCTCGAATATTTGGCTTATTAAGACAAGTCTTCACCTTTTTATGTGATTAACTTCGGTGGGTCAAGAACAAAACAAATATCGCATATACCTTTTACAAGACCGGCCAGTTTTCGTTGAGCTTACTCTATGCCTACTACCTAAAAAAAATTCTCCTCCAATACGCCAATTCAACACAATTTATATATTTCTGAACACGTATAAATGTTTTTTTTTATTTGAGAAAATAATATAAGCCACAATCATGCACACTACTCGCACACACGCATACTTTATTTCAGTCAAATTAACAACTTTTATTATTTCTTTCTAATTTTTTTTTATTTTACTTGGTTATCGGAAATAGTTTTTATAACTAATATTGATACAACTTACCTCTAGCTCCGTTGAATATAACCGATTTCTAGATATTTCAGGTTGGTTGTTGAACTAATGTTACCTTAGGTTAACTTCTAAAATATTAATCAAATATTCATAGTCAAGCATGTCATCAGTTTAGGATCATAAATTCAGGTGGCATTATGCTACATTACTGTATCTCGTTACATTTTAATATCTCTTATCAAACACCTGTCTGTTGTCTTTGAAATTTAGACCGGTTTTGATCATTGATTTAAGCTTAATAAGTCTTATAGCTTAATCGGAATATGATTTGAACTTTACTTGAGTTCATATCACGTACAAGTTGAGTTGTATCATTACTAATAATTAATTATATTTATAAATAAGTAATAAAATGCTAACATGTTGGAAAACAGTTATAAAATTTATGTAATTTAGTAACTTAATAAAATTTGTATAAATTAGATTCCACAAACCTGGTCAATTCAATAGTTTTGCATTTTTTTGCCACAAAATCACCGATTAATATGTATTTTTGGTACAGTTCATTGTTCAGAGTTGACATAAATAAATATCGAGTACTGTTTAATTTGTGCGTTTACGTAATTTTCTGTTTAAAGATGGTGCAGTCTAACACTGAAGAGACATCCTTTATATTGATTTTCTTTTGAGCTCCCTGTTTATAATTTCTTCTTGGCAGGAAAAAAAGGAAAATTTTGTTAATCATGTTCAATGTTAGTGTGTAAAAGAGACGTGGGTAGAAATACGATGGTACATTTAAAGATTATATAGGAACATAACATGTAGGTACAAGAGCGAGCGAGGGCGCAACAGTGGGGGAGATAAAATGGCGGAATACAACCTGTAGTCTTTCCTTGTGCAAGATGTCCTGTTTTCGTGAGTTTTAAAGACTAGTTTGGAAAATAATATTTTGTGCGAGTTTTGAACTCATAATTTTCACATCGTAAATATAGATAGATCGATACTTTCTCTATCTTAATATGTGGCAGGACAACAAATTGAATCAATTGTACGGATCAAATTTTTTGTTGCAGTACATTAGGTAGGCTAGTAGGTAATTAATATATATTAATATATAGGTAATTAATAGTTTTTGCCCATATTATTGTAATATTATTTTTACTTTTTGCGTTTAGTAATTATCTTAATTGTTGCTTACAGCCGGTCTTCCTTACAAGGTATACGGTGGGCATGAAGGTTCCCTGACAGAGAAACGCAAGCAGCGGCGCATCCGGACAACATTCACTTCGGCGCAGCTAAAAGAGCTGGAGAGGGCTTTCCAGGAGACACATTACCCCGACATCTACACGAGAGAAGAGATCGCAATGAAAATCGATCTCACAGAAGCGAGGGTACAGGTATGTTTATTTTTCACTTGTTTGTTATGGTAACAGTCGGCAAAACAAATCATTTATTTATTTCTTAATAATAGGTTGCAATAAAAAAATCGTGACTAAGTAATACTCGTATATATCTAAATTATTTTTCGAACATTAGGTAAATGTTACCTTTAAAATAACATTTCCATGTCGTTGGATGACGGCTTTAGCCAGGTACCGGATAACGGCGACCTGATGAAATTATTTCTTTAATGGGTGATACATGGTGTTACAATATCTTTAATGATGTAATAAGGTGACGTATAAACCAAATTCTTTGAAAATAGATAACAAAAAGTTTCTATTAATATGCGATTCAGAACCAAATATATAATCTGTATAATGTAATGTATGTACCTAATGTAAGCTACATTACTTTCATGAACAACTAGGTTCTCGGCTTACACTGCCAATAGTGTACAAAGGACATTTATATGGTTAAAGCAACTATAGAGATTGAAATTTCTGCAAAATCGATCCACTAAACGTAACTAAATAATCCTGAACCTCAATATGTGTTATTTAATAATGTGATGTTGTAGTCACTTAATTAAAAAATTGTTTTCGTTGTAACGTTCTTGATATTTAATATGTTAATACGATTTATTTAATATGTTAATATAATGAGCTATATGCTCGTAATAATGCTCGTGGGGAGTAGTGGCTAAAAAATATTGTTTTTTGCTCCGTCCATCACTGTATTTTCTCAGTCCAATTAGTGTCCTGTAATTCGGCCGCGGCTGACGTGGGCCGAGCCTTGGTAAAAAAAGATAGCAGATATCTTGCGGTGTAACTGTAGTTAATTTTATAATAGGCGCTTATTTTTATGTTAACCGGGATGGCACCGCGTCGTGTACTCTTTTTGAATTTTTAATACAACAAAGAACCGAATGAATACCGCGACCGCCCGATACCCAGATAGCTGATCACGTATGAACCCACAGAAGACCCGCCCGCTCATACGACGAGCCTAATTTCATTTTCTAAGAATGACGACGCTCCCCACGTACATATTCTATTACTATTTCAAGGCGTGACGCACTTGTATATTTTTGTTATTTCAGTATAAATAATAGTAAAATCCTTTACAATATTTTGTGACGTCAACTTTATAAATAGTGGCTGTTACTGCAAAGAAAAAGTTGCAACATTAAATTATCGATTACAAAAATTACGTAACAACAAAAACTGGTTGTGTGTCCTATGAGTAGATACATAATCGAAAAACAATGGCGTAGTGGAGCACATAGCGGCGGCACCCTCGCGCGGGGAGCGCTCATTACGTTAAAAAGTGTATCGGAATGCTGGGGAGCTGCCATAAATATCGCGAGCGGTCGCGTAATTCAAGCGCGCGCGACTCCTGATAATTAAAACTCGCCTGGAAAATGCGAATTCACATATTACAATTAAAATTTGGTAAAGCGACCCACGGCAAATACAACAGTAGTGCACACGCAAATGTATCCGTAATGAAATTATTTTGAAACATTGCTTCATTTTCATTATTTTATTTGTTTGTATATCCTTTTGTAGTTAAATTATATTTACTATAAAGAGGTCGAATCGATTGGTCGACGATTGGATTGCGTACGTTTGGTTGTAACTGAAATGCAAAATGTGATATAATTTTTTTATTACATTAAGGCAGCAAACCAATATTCATTAGCCATTTTGGGAATAACGCGACTATGGGTTAAAATATTATTTTTCCAAAATGTAAATTAGATAAATTATTTCCTAAATTGAATATTTCACAACAGCAATATCCAAAAGCATGCGTTAACCGCTCCACAATCTAAAACAGGTGTGATATGTTGTAATCTCCAATACATACTTGACGCACCGAATTAAATAAACTTGTGTATGATGGTATAAACATGTAACATTCTGATTTCATTGTACACGTAATAAAATAACATGAAACGAAATGTAATTGAATAACAGAACGGATATGCAAATAATGAAAAGCAAAAATAAATACGACGTGTCCTAATTCAACACGTGAATCCTCAAATTCAGCAGGCGGTTCGCAAACATGGCTACCTGAAAGCGTTGTGCAAACGCACAATTTGCTGTAAACCGTCCGCACCCTGTAATAAAAAGCCGACCACCTGCTCCTCGGCAGAGCAAAAGGAATCATTTGAAAAATGACCAGCTGGTTTGTAATACACAGCTTGTTTTTTCCGTGCGCGAGTTGTCATAGGGACAGGGCAATTTAATCCATCAAGCGACGCTACACGGCGGCGTCCGACTCGATAAATTGTGTATAATTGCCAACGATTTTAGTTTTATTGTGATTCTCGGGTGGCATGGAGGTTAGATAACCAGTTACCGAACCTATGTGTTGACGATTAACTCGAGTTTCATTTAATATCAAGTTGAAACAAGGTATTTTATACAAACCTTTGCATACACATTTTTTTGCGTTAATATGCCTATTCAGCTTCTTGCACTAAACTGAATATTTCGTGCAGTTTATGAAATAGGAGCAAAAGTGTACGTTATATCAAAATTTGCAATACATACGACGCGTTGCAACCCAACTGTGATCCAATCTGACAGCGAGTGCAGTGAAGATCGACACGACCAGTGGGAGTTGCCAGTATGATGTCAATATTCAGGTTCCGATCTTACATTACGAGATTGAATGCTATAGGGATTTTGATCCGTATAATATCAATATTTACTTACTGTTCAAGTCTAAAGGACACTTCTTAGTAAACA
>PDGT01000010.1:6877747-6895239 GCA_003671415.1 Megathymus violae
GGCGTTTAGGTCTGGCATTTTCAGTTTATTAGCAGTAACAATTTACACTTTACACGATAAATAAGGAAGCCAAGGCAAAAATTTAAACAAAACCAAAATTTTCATTCAAATTCAACAGTTGGCAAATGTTTTCGCAGTACGAAAGAACGTAATATTACGCAATAATAACAGAAAAACAAATGAAATTCGAAAAAAGAACATTTCAAAACTTTTTTTATTTTCATAGACTATATTAATGTATGTGGCCAGTACGCACGATAATTATAACACGAGATATTAAACCTTTATTTTGCGTTCCTCTAATTTTGTCCACGAGTTTATTTTAAATTAATTCCAATACATGTGGGATTGTTTCGAATATGTATGAAATTACAGCTTGTAGGAAAAGATACAGATAAAAAAATTACAATAGCATAGGGATGTGATTAACTCTGCAGTCAGTTCCACTCAGTTTAGGAAATATATACATATTTTTTACGTGTGAAGGAGTTACTTTAAACCATTTCTAGTCCTCCATAGCAAAGCAATTTTCCGATACTATAGCATAAGTGATAGATTAACAACTTAATTTATAATTATTATACTCGTGTTGTGTCGTGTTGTTTTTTTGACAATGAAAAATAATATTTAAAAATAGATAACTTTTTAATAAAGTGACAGTTGGTTGGTAACATTTTCTCATAGTTAGATAAGGATCGGAGATTTTTTTGGCAGTATTTCAATATTTAAATTTCAAGTTATTTTCCTGATATTTTTTAAACAAGTTACGTATTTTCGTTCACGATTTTTTGTAGTTGATTGTGTTTGTTCAGGTATCATTTTTTATTAGTTTTCATCGTGAATTAATGTGCCACAATCATCCTTTGTCTACAGTTAGGTATAGCTTGAATAGCAGACTTGAAAACCTTTACCGATATTATACATACATTTACGTAGTATTATCAAATTTTTTTTTCAATTGGTAATAACAAGCATAATTCACGGACCATGTAATTTCCCTGGGAACGATACAGCCCAACGAGTCAAGTGTCGGGCAGGTGCGACACGTGGCGGCGTCGCGTGGCGATGCGCGGTCGACACGTGTAGCTTATACGTGATTAGGCACTTGCCACTAATGTTTGTTATTCAGAATATTAAATAATTTTCCGACTTTATTCTGTTTGAGTTGCATGAGTTATATAAACACATTATGTACCAACCATCATAAAGGTCTTCTTATAGTCCAGAGACTGTTGGCACTCATTGCTACTCTATAGTTACACACCTTGGACATAAAATAGTTCATAAAAAATCATTAACATTATTAGCAAAGTAAAATATTACAAAAAATTAGAAGCAGTGTTTTTTATTATAATTTAGATTTATTGTTGTAAATAAATATAAATTTAGTAAGTATAAAAAGTCAATCTTTATCGCGCTACCTTTTATACATTCATGTCGCGATTATAGTGAAACTTTTGCTTGGAGCCTGTGTTGAGTTAACGTAGTACGTATTACAGAGAAACAGTAACCAGCAGGACCTCAGTTTCCATCTTCATCGGCAACGCGTCAATAATGCCTTTAATGCTACATATATCTACGGGTGGAATGACACTGGTAGTAAAATTGGAGAGTACAACAAAATAAAGTTACATTGTGTTACAATTTATTCGCGCATATTGTGATTATAAGCACATGCGAGTATAGTCAAACGCCTTATTAGAAGAGCCTTTGTAGTATAGATGACGTAGTACGTGAAGTGAACATAATTTATTGTTGCAAATAAATGTAAAACTGCCGAGTATAAAAAGTTAGTTAAAGTTACATGGCGTTATATTTTATTCACGCTTATTGTGATTATAAGCACATATAGTGAAACGCTTCATTAGAACTCGTGTTGTAAGCACACCGCGCCCTAAGTTAATCGTGTTGATTGCGGTCCGAGCTATCACCGATTGTAATCACTTAACGTCGTGTCCCTTACCCTTTATGCGAGTAAGAGGATGTCATAGACGTTATTAAAATCTGCGGATAATAGGATTATACTATCGACTTGTCCTATAAACTGGTTTAGATTTACAAATCAACTGTTGCTACATACAGTTTTTGTACTTTTACGTGTTTTACAGTTTTGTACTCATGGTAGCAATAAATTATTGTGCCTAATTAAAGGCAATAATGCAAGCACATATAGTTTAAACTTTGTTTATTAGTTTATCCCTAAATGGATTTTATGATATTAGATGTAATTGGTATTTAAATCTTTATTATAGTGGTTTATAAATTAAATTATCATTGATATGCCTGTGCATAGCCTATAATAAAATTGACTACGATTTTACAAGCCCTGTCGCCACCTACTAGGCGAACGAATCGAATCGAATGAAAACGTCATCGATTCGGTATGCCCTATCGAGATGAAGGGCGTGACATTAGAAATGGCGCCAATACACAGTTATCGCAGCAGTTATTGTTAATCTGTGTCGTAGTGTCAACGTCGGCCGTGGGAAGATTCGGCATCGCACGATGATGCGTGATTGCGCCCGCGCACCATGTCCGTCGCCCGCCTTCCCACGGGATGACATATTCATAATCTTCGTGTTTTATTTAAAATTCTTCAAATTCATTTTATTAATATATTGAACTGCAAAAAAATTACTTAACATTGGTATAGGGCTTGTATATCCTGATCATTATTGGTACTCTTATTGTCTATTGTTTCATTAATAAATGTTAATCAATTATGTTTATGCAATTGATATTAATTTTATGTTTTACTAATAAATAAAATAGCTTCACTTCGATAACTTTTAAACTTATAAACTAACTAACTATGTTTGACGAACTTAGTTTCATTATGGAAATTAGCTCGTGTAAAATTATCAGCAAATCTACCTAAGTTGGGTATCACTTTTCAAATATTATTTTAATGCCTATATTTATCCTATGAGCATGAAATTTATCATTTTCCTTATTTAATTTTATATGTTTAATGCTTACGGCTGAAGGCGACTTAAGATATTTTGTCAATTTCTTCACTGAGTACCTACAATATATAGATTTTATCACATTCTTAAATATTAAATAATATTTATTGTATTTATTTATATTCACAAATATATATATTTTTTTTTCTACTGTCGAATCATTGAACCAATAAAAGCATCGTTATTTTTGCATTAATCTTCATTATGCTTTTCAGTTACTGACTATAAAGAAGTGTGCAAATCGTAGCAGGCACTTAAAGTGATTACTGTGGTGCGACACGGCAGAGGGGACTGCACGAAACTATAAATTGTTACAGTGATACTATAACATTGCTACCCAATTACAATGTCACATTATATTTATTAAAGTTATTTTATATAATTTTAGTGTGGGTTTAAATAAAGAAACGTGGATAATAATATAATTCATTCTCGCCATTTACACGTTTCATCGGTAACGAAAATAGTGCAGAAAAATAAATGTGCCAAATAATAATTATAATTATAACAGGTGGCAAGTAACATAATTATCTTAATTTTAAATAGCGCTACAATATAACTGGCAGAGCAGTGTCTACGCATTTCTTTTTATTCTAATTGAGGAAAGAATTATACTATAATTAGTCTATTCTTAACTAAAACTTAGAAGATATTTGGTATCATTTGTAACTTAAAATATAAGTCAATGTATGCACGAAAAATAGATCTGTTCTAGCAAAATAGAAAATAAAAAGAATTGTGAAAGTACTTATTTTAAGGGGGTAGTTATTAAAACTTAGACTGCTTACCTGTAGATATTGCTGTACATAAATCTTTCTTTAAAACATTAAAATGCGGTAAACATAAAAATTTTGTAAAGCCTGTAACTTATTACAATTGTTTGCATTAGGTGGAATTTGTAACCGTAAGGCGTCAGTTTCTTGACTTAATAGTATTTGATATAGGAAAGTTTATCAATGGTAAGATAGAAACACGTGTATAATCATGAATGTTACTGGTCTCACACGATTATTTTTGATTAAGTACTACGTCCCCAGAGATGGCCTGGGATCAAGTGTGACCCCCTGCAAATAACACTATAATTTGAATGTGAGAAACTTTTCCGCGTTGTACTGGGGATACTTATCTATGATGTGTCAAGGGATTTGCTATTACACGGTTCTCGTGACAAAATAACATTTTACTGTGGTAAATGGAAACACACTGTATCAATTACATTGTAAAGAATATAAGTTATATACTTTCTTTACTGACATACTTATGGACGTTAAAGACATTTTATGACATGAAAGGGAATTAAGTTTAAGGAGCTTTAACTAGACATCCTTGCAGATTCGATAAGAAGGATATTAGTGTGACCTGTTTCAGATACAAATGGAATGCGTATAATTTTCTGGATCATAAGATATGTTGTGAAATGCCTAAATCATCAAATATCATTGATGAGGTTAAGCACAAACCACTGAGGTTAATGGATGTGCCTCAGGTAGCTTAATGATCAGAATTTGTGATGAATAACTGGTTTCATAACTGTCCAACTGCTGGGTTCAGGTCACATTTTAATGAAAGAAAAAGGAAATAGTTTACAACACTGGTCATACGCGAAGGACAGACTACACAGTTTTGTGCACATTATAGTGTACTTTCAGGTTTGTAGGTTTCCTCACGATTTTTTCTTCTCCAGAGCAAATAATAGCTATTTTTAGTACGCACGAAAGTTTGAAAAATAGAGGTTCTGTGGAATTAGAACACAGATCTCCCGTATGATAATCCTTTCATAAACCACTAAATATCACTGCTTAGTGATGAGCTTGAATATCTTAGTCCTCGATAGCTTTTGGTATGTACCCTAGTCTTAAACGCAAATTATAATTTTGAGGTCTTCTTAAAATATTCTAAGTCAATGTAAAATAATCTGAGAGTACTTATAAATTAGGGTTACAGTGGACGATTGAATCCTTATACAGTTATTGTTGAATACTGAACACTTATTAAGTAATTATTATTGATTCCAATATTTTTCAACACGAAAATTAAAACTCTAGTGCCTTAAACTATTTTCGTTGCAACAAAATATGCAGATCTGTTGGTGGCGTCCCCCTACGCGAAATTAAAATTGATCTTCCATATATCAGTGCTTATAATTATTATATTATAATTGCACAATAATTATATATAATAATTATACTTATAATAATAATTATTATATACGCACAATTGTCTTCTGTAGTAATTCCAAGTTTGTAGTTCGCAATTTTTTTCCGGTGTTAGGGACTCGTCTCACCTTTGGGTCTACACAAATTTCGTGCGTCGCTGATACCTTTCGTTCATGGGCGGCGGTGATCAATGAGCATCAGGTGAAGACGCCACGGTTTTCGGGTTTCTTCTTAGAAAAATGTTTAAACTATTAGTGTATAAGAAATGTAATAATATTTCTTTTTCTAACTTTTATCAAAGCAGCCTATTGGAAATGTATTTGGTCGAAAACAATCGGTGATATTATTATGAGAAATGTTCATTTCCTCCTTGGCTTGGGGGAGCATAGGAGGGCTGTCAAAAACTATCAGATGCCACATTATGTATAGATCTTATAAAAGAATCGCTGTTTTGTTATCGTGTTATGAACGAAATACTTAAAATATTAATTTTAGGGACCGGATAGGGTTAAACACAATATTTTGTTACTGAGTAAATTATACAGCTTTTTTAATGTTTTTATAAAGAAGAATCGGTGTATCTCAAAAAAGCATATATTCTTGTAATTAAAAATGATTTGATATCCTATCCAGTCTATAGATAGCGGATAGTGCAGCCATTATCCGTATATAATTGTATTATTTAAGTTAGGCTATAGATAGTCATAATATTAATTTTAGGAACCGTATAGGGTTAAAAAATAATATTTTGTTACTGAGAAAATTATACAGGTTTTTTAATGTTTTTATAAAGAAGAATTGGTGTGTCCAAAAAAAGCATATTTTTGTAATTAAAAATGATTTGATAACCCATCCAGTCAATAGATAGTGGATAGTGCAGCCATTATCCGCATATAACTATATTATTTAAATCAGGCTATAATAAAATAATGGAAAAAAATATATAAATAAATTCAAATTTAAAATTAATAGTAACCACAACATAATTTAAAATAGTTTCTGTCTCCGAACACGATAATTTCAGAAACTACTCCACGGATTTTAATTCTGTTTCTATTAATTTATAGAGTGATTGATTCATGACAAAGTTTTAGGTATATGGAATACAAATGATCAATTTAAAAACTACCTAATAAAAACCGCTAACATTTGCTTTCAATGGTTACTATTTGAAAACCTTAGTATTAAGTATAATATAATCTGCTATGAAAAAAGGCAAGTTCACACGACTAAACAAACCAAGTTATTAAGAAATCGAATCATGATATTAGTTAGAAGCTGGGTCATACCCGTTTCCGTTATGATGGCAAGGCTCGCAACCATTTGCCAATGTCGAAACGCACAAGTGCTCTAGCATTGTGCATTAATTGCACATTATTTTTTTTCCCTGCCCCGCATCACTTCAGTTCTCGGCCCATTTACCGCTCACTCCGTTTATAGACTACCGGCTAGCGTGGAGTTTATCAAAATATAGGCCATCTGTTACTTTGAGTCTATCATTATTGATGACTTTAAATAACATAGTCGCTAGATCCCGACGCGATTAGAATTTAATTTGGTTTTAGATTCCATCTTACTTTGACTAGAATACTCTATCCGTATCTATGTAAATTTAAGTTTTAATAATGATTTTATTAAAATAATAATAATAATAATGAATCATTTTAGTACAAAAGAAGTTTGAAATTTTGGAAAGAAACATTAAAGCGTCACATATTTAATTACTATGTGATAAAATCCATCCAATAAATTGTTGATAAAAATTAATTCATTAAGTTTTCCAGCGCTCCGGTGACTGATATTGTCTCTTGTGCAGGGATGAGTCAATTGAAACATCTGCCGATTGCAATCGCTTATTTGTCGTGTCACGTGCCAATAGCAACCGATCAACTGATTAGAGAGCATTGTCTCGCGGAAGCACGTCGCGTTTGCTCACGTCACGGCGACGTCACGGTGATCTGTCAAAATCGATTCAAATGTGTTCCAATTTTAATCGAGTGCGATGAGTTTAGGGAAGTGCCTTGCATGCCAGAAGCTAGAAATACCGAATGATCTATAATCCGTTGCGACTTCAGTAGTAAGCTCAAATGAATTTGTACATATGGGTATTGAACAACGTGAATAGAAAAATCTAATTAAAAGTAAGTATGGTTAGATTACGAGGCATTAGTTATAAGCCATTCTGCAGCCGATATGGATTTGTATTTCTTTTCAATTTTAGGACTTTAAAATTATATATTTATTATTAATTTTTAAAGGCCAAGTTTCCATGTTGCAATTGACATAAAACGAAGTTACTTTGCATTAATTATAGTTGAGCACTATGGGTAATTAATCAATTTTTTTTTAATCTACATTCACTGAAAAAGGTAAACCGTTTAAAAAACAAATTTGAATTGGAAATACACGAAACTTTTTTAGTGTTACTCATAGCTTGAGTAGACTTAGTAGTTATCTCATTGCGAGAGGAGACTCGAGTTAGCAATAGGACAATTAAAGGTTGTAATAATGTAAATGTAAAATTCGATTTTTTAAATTTGTTTCTTATTTATTTATACATGGAATTAAGAACTTTATTATATTTATTTCACAGAATTTTAGTAATAATTTTAATAACACTCGGTTCATATTCGTGTGTACATAAATGGCAACCGGTGTTTATTTATGAAGATGGGAGCAGGGGCCGCCCGGGCGCCCGGTCGGGCATCTAGTAGCGGATTGTTTGGAAGGTAATGGCGCGTGCACTGTCACTGCCTGCACATCTGTCGTGCTGAACGATCACCGTACGATCATTAAAAATTCATTGATGTAATAGTTAAAAAATGCTCGATCATGGGAAGAATTTTGATTAATATTATTGTACAATTAACTACGTATGTAGGACCCGTCGCTGCCGTCATTGATTGTAGAGCAATTTTGTTACAACATTGTTAATGCTTTACTTGTAATTTTGTTGTAATGTCTCCTTGTGTAAGAATCCATATATTTGGAATAACATGTAAGTTTTGTTTTTAATAAATATTTGTTTAGACACGCAATACACTGATTTTGAATTTCCTATTTAATTTGAAGACTTGAAAGTTGCTCTAGTGCCAATGTTTATAATAATAACATTCAAACAAGACCCAATCTGTACATAAGATATCTTTTGAAAGTTGTAATGTAGTTTTGTTATCAATATAGAGGTTCTTAGCATATTTGGAACTTACATTACAATCACACAGAATCTAAGGGTAAATATATTTTTCATCTAACGATACTTTACTGTTCGGGAAACGGACCTGTTTCTATGGAATATGCATTAAAGTTCCTAATTATGGAAATTCACAAGAGGAAATTAAATGTTTCGAATGCGTTTATGCAGCTATCACAATAAGAGAACGTTACCATTCAGAACTAAATACATTTATAACTTTTACATTACAAAACAAGAAAACCTCTCTAAAGCAGTAAAATGTAATAAACACAAAATTTATTAAAAAACGTAACGCGTAAGATTTCTGTGGGGAAGTTAGCGAGTTACTATATAGTTTAAATAATAATTCACATTTTAACGCACAATGACAGTATTATAAATAATTAAGAATTCAAAATGACGTTTTAATTGAATAATGCCATAAACGTCCATAATTATTAGATAATAATATACGTACTACAATTGGGCCAGTCAAATAGGATGAGATGCGTCAGCACACCTGTCGATCGCGCTAAACGCTGTCGAATAGCCGACAGACGGCCAGAATAAACTATGTATTCATCTCTTTATTATGATGTGTTAATCCTGGATTATCAGCAAATGTTAACACATGTTACCAGTTAGTAAAAAATATTCAGCCAGCTAAATGGCATATCATCGATTTAAACGACGATCTAAATGATACCTTATCATGCAGAAAATAAATGTTATTTATAGGTGTCGCGGTAGGGGTGCTAGAATTGGGTGGATTATCGAGGGTAGCTAATATTATTTCGGGGCGTTCGGTGTTGCCTTTTCATCCGCTAAGTATAAACAGGAGGGTGTGTTCACTGTTTGATCGCGCTCGACCGCTTCGCCGACGATTGATTAACTTTGCAGAACTTATTATTGGGTAAATAGACCTGTTAAACTTAGTAGCATATTTGTTTATTATTATTTTATCGATAAAAATAAATGTTAAAACTCATTTCCATCTTTAGTACAAATTTTAAACATAATTAAATTAAATTAAACATAATTTAATGTTTATTAAAAATACGTTTAAATAATATACTAATGCACTAAATAATAATTTACTCCTAGAGGTAGCCTGTTATTATGTTAAAGCTCATGTCGTCATTATTGTTGTTAATTGATGAACATGTCGCGCCCTTAGAATGAAAGGAACTTAACTCAAAAATTGCAATTTATGGGAAATGACGAAGAAAGTTTTAAATAATGTATGGTCTTGAGTAAATTTGAAGAGACTGATGTATGAGGTTTTCCCTTTTTCCCTTTCTCACTCATAATACGGGCTCTTTTTAAGCATGGGGTTTTGGAGTAGGCTTTTTTAAGTAAATTTATAGTAAAATCTGGAGTTTTAGGAATTTTGAGTTAAGTCACTTTCATTCTAAAGGTGCGATGTCATACCGCCTTTATGTACCGACCTCAGGTCAATCGGTCGTCATCTCAAGTAAAATTATGTTTAGGAATCAAGTTAGCCTTTCTCCTAACCTAAACATCTCTTCAAACATATAAACTAGTCTAATTTTTGACCAAACAAACATCAAACACGAATACGTACTGTTTTGTTGCAAACAAATATGTCACAGACAAATTGTACATAAACTTCAGTAAACCTTAAAACACCGCGCTATAGACGGGTCTTTATAGGTAGATATTATTTTTTTACATTGGGTTCGTAAGTGTGGGTTATTTCGTTTGAACGACTACCGTGTACGATAATATTCAGCAGTGATTGGTTTGGCAAAATGTCGAGTCGAAGGAAGGCGGCTTGTGGCCGTCGACCGGGGCAACCGGTGATCGGGCGCTGAGCCTGAGGCGAGTGAGGCGAGTGAGGCGAGTGAGGCGAGTCGATGCCGGCACAGTCAATATTTGCACTCCACCCGGCCCGCCTAATGAATACAATTAGATCATTCCGCGCGGCCTCACGTTTTTCATGCGCCTCGAAAATTCGCCCTCTGACAACGTGTCGAATAAAGGCGCTCGGATATAATCTTTGTATATATATCCCCATCAAAGGAACGTGACTTCAAACATCCAATAGGTACACCACGAACTTTAATTTTATTTTCAAATTTTTTAAGTGATGTGATATGTACAAATGTCCCTATTGAGAATGACGTGTCAGAGATTATAACTTAGCAAAGCAGATGCCACAATCCATTTTGAACATTGCTATGAATCATAATTTGTTTTCTTTGTATACTTTTCAACACATGCGCTCTGTAAGAAGCTATTCATAGTAATGACTAAATGTTGGCTGGATTAGTACACACTTTACATAGAATTTTTGACTTTTACAGTAATTAAAGTCAGGTGTACTGCAAATACAAATCCACAGTTACAAATAGTGGATTTAATTCATTTTCCTTCATTCATATTTTAATCTTACCGTTGAGTCCAATCCTTAAGTATATATGTGCAGTCCATTAATGTCATGCACGTAATATCTTGGCACATTGCAATTTGGTTAGCGACAATTTCTTCCGAGGCATTTGTTTAGTTGACCAGTTTAATTCAAAAAATCAGCCAAGTCTGGACTGGATTCACATGGGATGCAGTTCTGTATTGTCAATGCATCCAGAAGTATTACCATTTTAATCAGTAATATTATGAAATTAAGCAAGGAATCTGATAGGAAAGGTGACATACATTAGGTGACTATTTGAAAAACTTCACTTCCTTATTATTGTTCCATTGCTGCTAATTAGGTGTATGAAGGCAATGAGCTTGGAAAATTGTGAAAAATCGACGAGAGTAAAATCATGCAGTTTAGTACCCGTGGTCAAGTGGGTCTATTTTGTCGAACGCGCCTTTTTGGAAAATCAAACAATAAACACGAAATACATGCATGTCTCTTTCAAAAACCGCTAGTTCTTTTGAGTTTTACCTCGTAAAACTATTGTACAACTCTTGGATGCAGTTGTTCTATAAGGTGTTAGAAAGCGTCCGTCACAGCAGATTTTGTTGCTCCGTGGAACAATCGTTGAATACATTAGCCTTGTTTGTTTGGCAGTTTGCAGCCGCAGCGCCACATGTCGTCACGACGTGTGTTTATTTAAATACTCAACCATTGTTGCTGCCATTGTTTGCTGAGGGAACTGTATAAACTACCCTGCGGATTCATAATGTAAGGTGGTTGACATTGTAGGTTCTCAGTAAACATTTCTTTGTGAGCTTAATTTCTAATACGAAAAACCAAAAGCAAACTGATTTTAATATGTTGTTTTTCGAATAACCGTCATTCGTTTTTTTACATATTGAAGCCTATTAAAATTATAATAATAACGAGTTAAAAATAAATGGTAAGTCAATCAACTCAATATTTCCAGAACTCCATATTATGTAGGATACCAGATCACTAAAGCCCCTTTGGTAACCATCCAAAGCATATGCGTTCCTATGCTTCCCGAGCGAAGCGGGCCGAGATCTTTTGTGAACGTATCAGTGTACTTCCCTGCGTAGTGCCTAATAGGCTCTGCTTAGGAATATTCTACAAAGTCTACTACAACTTTTAAACCTAATCTACTACGGGTATATTAAATAGATTACGTAATTTAATTTTAACTTTTTTGTTGATTAATTTGAATTTAAATTATTGAAACAAATCATATCGAGCTTAATCTAAAATATCTGTGCCGCTGTATGGAAATATACTTGGAAACTGTAGTTGTAACGGAAGCGATCAATAAAAATTACTTGCAAATCGGATGGTTTAAAAATAAATAGAATATTAATTGTGATTTTATAATTACACGGTATAATGAAACATTGATTTCGCACAAATAAATCTCGTATGGACTTGATAATTTGCCAACGTTTGTTATAGTTATGATCTCAGACTAGTGTTGTACCATGAAAAGGAGAGGTGGATGTAAAGTAGTGAGTTTCTACAACATAATATTGATGACGAGGGTCATAAAACTGTGCTACTCAATATAAATTGGAATATTGTTTTGGTTGGATTAGAGAAACAAAAAAATATATAATCGAGTTTCGTAATCCTTACTTTATTGAATTATATTAAATACTTTAATCTCTGCATGACATTCCCGAAAGCCTCAGATCAAAATACAATGTTATAGCAGATTTTTAGCGTTGACATACACAAGTTAGTTTTCCAATATGTCTTCACCTAGTAAGCGCAGTAGTAGTATGGAATACGGTATGAATATAACGGTTGTTAGAAGAAATATATAGATTTTCTTTTTCAAGCTCTTTTCAGAAAAGCTTTGTAATACATGTATTAACATATGTATTTCTTTTGGTGTACAATAAAGTGTATTGTATTGTACATATGTTCAATAAAGAGGAACATTTTTTCCGTTCTTTCGAATTTCGAATTGAAAACAATTATGAATTAATGATCCTTATCTAAGTATGTTATGTCTCCAGAATGGTCTATCTAAAACAATATGACATTAAGAACCATTCTCGGTCTAGTCGTAAAAGTTTTATAATGTCGTTAAAATATTTGGGACCATGCAAAATGGATAATGTTCTTGTAATGCAACACATATTTAAATTACGTATTACTCATGTAGACTTTTTTCTTCGTCAAACACCGTCAATGAAAGAATAATTTTTGTAAATATTTTTACTGAATATGAATTCATACTTATTGCAAGAATTTTTAAGATTTTATGCGACGGAAGTCAGAATAGTTCGTTTTTATGCTTACAAATATTTTTTGTTCATAAAAAATCAAATATCTATATCGAATTGCATTAAACGAACTTAAAATATTAAGCGATTATTCCTGCAATATATTAGCGAAAAGCATAACGAAATCGGAAAAGCTGTTTCTGAGATTAGCTTAAACAAACGCACAGACAAACGGACATTTTAACAACTATTGTTTTGGATTCCTTTGCATAAATAAAGGCCCCTAATAATAGTTATTCTTATATATCCTTCATGTACAGAAAGTCATTAGTGAGAATTTTAATATATGTATAAATGTCCCATAATATCGGATAGATTCAGTTACCAATTTTTTTTTTTAAAGAATGGTAGTGGTCTAGAATTAAAAGAAACATGTTTTATTTATTTACATTTTTTTTAAATCTACATAGCATTATTATAAGTATAAAACAAATTAATTACTGTTTTTAAGAATAAGGAAGTATAATAATAACGGATTTCCATCACATCCCTAATTCATACAATGAATCGGAGTTATGTGACCCAATTAGATGAAGTCCTTATCAAGCGATGTATCTCTCGTAGGGAGGGTGGAAGGCATTTGCAGTTTGTGTGCATCTCCTATTTAATTACATTTGTCGCCTCCCGCCGCGCTGGAGCAGTGAGGTTCATTTGCAAAGTGCAATTCAATGCCGGCCGATTGTTTCGACCCGCGCTTAATTGCCCACTGCATGCCCGTTATTTATTATTGACATTAGTTTGAATATTTACTCCCGTTTATAGGTCGCCATTAATTCAAGCACGCATTTACAAAAATATTCAATCTGTGTTAATTGAATTGCAGCTACTCGTAACTTTTGAAATGTGAACGTAATGGAAAATGCGTAAAGATAAAGATTAAAAGTTTTAAGTCTAGTACGCACCATAAGGTTTTCTTTATAACAAAAGATAAAAACATTTCAATGTTGAATTGAGAAGCAGGGTACCTAGCTAGACCCATAGAGCCTAGTCGCCATACCAGAATTTGCCTTGGACTAAAAAAACTCGAAAAGAAAATTTTGGTTTGATATTTTAACTATAGCTTTAACATTCCATTGTAGTATGGAAATTAATAAGATTCTATTTCTCAGAGACGGTAGTTGTTGTAAAATGTAAAATATTCGCTGTAGAAAAATTTAACGTTCCGCATAGAGGATAACGCATCACAAACGATAAACATCGCAACAAATTCCTGCAAACACATCGGCGGACGTTTATTTGCCCCGGGCCCACGCTCGGCTTCACTCCGACTTCACATTCCGTTCGCCGTCGTATCGCTACTCATTTGTATTGGCGGCGGCTTCGTATTATTTGTTTGTTTGTCGATGCCGCATAGGATGTGGAATCGGAGCTTTGATTTTTTCCAATTCGGAAATAATGCGGAAACGCGGTGGCCGGGGGGCTCGAGGCGATCGGAGTCGTGGCTCGCGAGCGCCAATCAAGCGAGGCAGTATGTTCGTTAGCTGGCGCCGGTCGACGAGTCTCGCTCTAATACCCAGGTCACGTATAACCGACCTTTCCACTCGGAAACACTGATTTTTTTTTCTAGATTGCCTTCAAATGAACGGTGAATTCCTGGAATATTTTCTAATTTACCGAGAAATTGAAACATTTCTTTATAGTAAGGTAATAAAGATTATCATCTGAGAGAACTGTAAGCGGGTGTAGTTTTTATATTTTAATGAACTTTGCTTAAGGTTCTTATTTGTATATAAATATATAATTTTAGTCAATTTCATTATTGGCGGATGAAATTTTGTAAGTTTTCTCCTTTTAATTCCAATAGAGCTGTAGAAATGAATTTCTATACAATTATTCCACTGAATAAGCAGGTAAACCTTTTCAAATTTAGTTTATAAGAGGAGGTGTTTTCGCGGTTTAACGGCTATAAAAGTTATTTATTACTTTTATATACTATTTGCTTTTACTATTATGTTATTACTTATATTCAAGATGCTTGAAGCAATCGTAACGATGGCTACCTCTACCAGTATGGTTCACTATCAGTAATAAATTAAAAAAGGCATTAAAACCACAAAGAAAATCTTCAACTCAAATTTAAGGATGTTATTTTTTTAATGAAGTTTCCTAATGAAATAAGAATATAGAATAAAAATTAGTAAGGTAATAAAACTGAACCTACGGTACTGATTTTGGTAGGTACGCATAAAAGGTTTTTTTTTTTAAGATGGATATCTAACTAATAATAACAGGTAGACGTGTTCAATCTGTTTGTATGTTGTGCTATGTGGATGTCAGGTGCAATATAATGTTCGTTACTCCACTTGTGCATATTATTATGCAGCTGTGCCATGTAATGACAAATGACATGCTTCGACCTCCAATTTAATATCACCTTTAACAATATATCCCATTCCAATGTCACTTGTCCCATTACTTATGAATATGAAACATAATTACCCAGAATTGCTGTCAGTTTAATTAGTTTTTATTGCCTTCCTAATTCATCAATAGTATTTTGTTTTAAAGGGTCTTCATACTAAACACGAGAAACTGTTTTAATTTCCTATACTTCACAGTATAAAATGTTGTACTAGTCGTAAACCTCTATTTTTACATATTGGTGGAAATATATTCTTAATAAATTTGTTTTGCCAAAATTAATGATAGGTGCTTTGAACATTTATTGGCTCAATATTTGGAATAAGAAACATAAGGTATACAGTTGCTTATAAGTAACAGAAATTTCACCAATATAACTAGTCTCCTAATTACTTATTGTCGTATAGTTTTAACATTTCCTGTAGAAATTACATCACAGGCCTGGTATAATTTCACCAATTTAATACACTGCGGAAATCATAACGAAGTTTTCTTAGGTACGAGTATGCGGATTACCGCACTGTATTGTCCTTAACTTGACGCCCTACTGAAGCAAATAATAATTAATTTGAAATATACACATGTACACATATTGATACAAAATCCCATATCGCGTGTTACTCTCCAGACACATGGAAAATAAAAGCTAGTTCGAAAAAGTGGTAGACTCGACCGTCATATTTGCATTATTATGTACTGTACTTATATTACTACTACACTACTTATTGAATCATAACTAATATTGCTTAAGTTTATAATTAATTTATATTTTTTATATTTTTAATAGCAATTTTTTCAATTCATTAATAAAAAAAATATTACTTACAATTTTATTACCATTCCTAATTTTTTTTATTTATTTTTTGTTTAATTACTCTCAGATATTTATTTTATTATGCTTGTTTCTTTATACATACATTATAAGGCGAATGAAACTTTGTTTTAAGTGGTGTTCCACGACATCTCTCTTATATGTATCTATGGAAGTGTTTGTATTTTTATTAGTTGGTAATTATTATTAGCGCAAGGAAAACGCCTCATCAGGAGCATTCCAAGCCGAACGTCGAGCATCAAGTCTCCGTGTGATGACGAATTACTTATGAGGAGTAATAAAGCATTCGAATTGTTTCTCGAACATAAAGTTCATTACCGTTTGTCACTATCATTGCCAAGGCGGATTTACATACCCCGTGGGCGTGACATATGTAAATATTAACTCATTAAAATAAACTTAGACAAGATCCGTGTGGACCAGCTTTTTATAAAGCGTGAAACATCTCAGTGAGTATAGGTACTTTTAAGGTAATGGTAGAAAATAAACTCAAATCCGTCCATCATTTTTTAAAGAAATAATTTACTTTATTATTTATTTATTTTTGATTAAAGTTGTTAACGGTTTTAGGTCGCACAGTAAATAAGTGATAATTTTGCTTTGTATTCTGTGTGGATAGTATATATTAAATGCATTTATAGATACTGCTAGCTGACCTGGTAGACGTTTTTCTGCTTCAATATATTCTCGGAACTTGGTCACAGCGTCATCAAAACCATCCAAAGACCCACTTAATCAAACACACATAATTTCATAAAAATCGGTTAAGGCGTTTAGGAGTTCAGTTACATACACATGGTCAGAAACTAAATATATACATAAATAAATACCGTTATAATTTTGATGTCTTTAGGTCTATTTTGTTGAGCCAGTTTCTTGCTGTTAGTAAATTATTTGTGTAATATAAATAGAGACTTACAGCATTGCTAGAGATCGATTTTCAGAAATGTTGTACATTCAGAAGACGTGAGCTGCTCAGCGGAAGAGTGGCCTATTTCATAATTTTATAGTAACAGAGTTAGATAGGTATTTATTTCGACTGTATTATTACTGGTATTATTATAATAATTATATTACTGTTATTGTTACTCGCTCTTTGACACTGCGACCGAAACATGTATGAAGTTTTATAGTCGATTTTAGAAGGAGGAGGGCAAAATACCCTACCGCCATGCAGGTACCTTCGGAATTAAACAGGGGTACAGAATCCTGTGACCTTCAGCATGAAGGTCCTGATGCCATAACCTCGTCTGATATTCAGCAGGGTGTGTCACGCGCAAAACAGAATGACTTTGACTGGAGGATAGATGGAG